>JAUOBU010229927.1:0-12158 GCA_032360585.1 Nereis procera | reverse complement strand
GCCTGCCTGCCTGCCTGCCTGCCTGCCTGCCTGCCTGCCTGCCTGCCTGCCTGCCTGCCTGCCTGCCTGCCTTTCTTCCATTGTCGGTTCGTTTTCTCTTATTGCCTGTCTACAGGGTCTAAGAATGACGAGCAGTTCAAAGTGGTGCTAAAGAACTAAAATCAAATTGTCTATTCAATGGGTTCACAGGTAATACCTTCGTATTCGTTGAGCTGTTCTTACAACCAGCTTTGCAGGACGTACACCATAAACAATTCTTGTGTCGAGCACGATTATAGATCTCCGCATAAACATCTGCCAGTGCTATCATCTAACTTAGACATGGCTCGCTCTTTTGATGCCCCAGTCTTGCACCTGGCAATGTTTAACCTTTCTCCACGTCCTCAGTTTCCATCCATGGAGCTATTTCATCAATTTCACAGCTAAAGCCCCTGTCTCATCTTCACTTCAGGTCTCATGAACGCTTAGCGCAATTTCTGATCACATTTCATGTGAGGCTGGTCGACGTCATATGCCATCGTTCTTCATGTCCGGTTCGCCATACACTCTCACTAGGTCCCCATAACGTCTCATCACGTTTTCCTTATGTGTTCGTCACGTTCCCATCCGGTCCAAATCACATTTTGGCTCGGTTTTATGCCATTTTAACCCCATTCTATCAAGTTTGGCCAGGTTTACCTGATGATCACAAACTAGTCATTCTCACCACGTTTCACCAAGACTACTAAAATTGATTCGCAGTCTTCCCCAAATCCATCCCGAATCAATCACGTCCTGTCATGATTAACGTACCGTCCCCACTAGGACTGTCCAACCATCAGGGTTGATGCCGTCCAGCCCCGGTATTGAGAACATTTCTTAATTTATGTGGCGAGGATGGGAGGGACCAAGCTCTATCAGGTTCTACCAGGTGTATCAAGTCCCATCAGGTTCTGTCCTGTTATGCCGAAACGGAACGAAACATGGTCTGGAACCTGGAGGTGGGGCAGAGGCTTTAGCTGGTAAGTGTGAACGGATGGAAGGGCCGCACGGTCAAATCCTATTCCCTAGTACACTTTGACTTTTGATTCATTCGAATCGGACCACGAGAAGCTTTAAAATGCATTTGCAAGACACAGTATCCAAGGATGATTTGTGGGTTATGGTAGCAGAGGGTCCCTCAGCCAAACAACCCTTCTATCAATGATTGAGATTGCTCATCTCTAGCCTATATTTATTATCCCACACTTGCCACCTCCAAGCGGTGAATCTGACGATTTAATCGTATGAAGTGGATTCAGTCTGTCATTGGAGCTATTTCCATGCTGACGACCAGGGCTGGCTAGTATGCGAGATATCACTCAGGGCTGTAATATTATTGTAAAAATTGTGGGATAAAAGCAAGATACACCACAGGTTGATGACACGGAAACAATCCCCGGGCACTCGAGGATTCATAGCAGGGATATCCCTACAACGAATCCTTGAGAACCTGGGTACTCTTCCCTCATCAATCGACCCTTGGTGTCTCTTGCTATATTTCTTCATGGCATATCCTACATTCATAGTTCCTCACTAGCGTGAGCTGGGATTTGATGAATTAGCCCTATGGATCCAAAACGATGAAATGGTGGAAGGTGTCAGATAGACTGCTTTACATAGATAGATGTGATGCTCTCCAAGCGACTGATTGACGAAAGGTGGCAAGCTAGGTTGATAAAAAATACTTAACAAGATTAGGAGAGAGGGCTTACCTATCTTGACGCATTATAGTACGCTCTCATGGGGCGCGGGCGAGGTTGCGGGTCAATGCGGGCCAGTGATCGAGATCCCCACCACCATACGCAAAACAGCCTCATATCACACTCCATCCTTCCTTACTACACACCTGAATGGACGCGAACAGCCTCTCACGGATATCGCTCTCTCTCCTCACCCGCAGGCACTCGTAGTCAATTTTGGACATGTTCCAAAATAGTCAGAGTGTATCGGCGGGTATCAGCGGATAAATCACCCTTACTACACTATCTAATCACCCTCCAGACACTCTCCAACGTCTGCACGTGGGTGTCTTGAGGGTGTCTGGAGGGTGATCAGAGGATACTTTGTGGGTGAACTGCAGGTGTTTGCGGATGTTTGCAGGTGAACCGTGGATGTTTGCGGGTGAACTGCAGACGTGTGCAGGTGAACCGTGGATGTTTGAGGGTGACTGCAGATGTTTGAGGGTGATTGCTGATGTCTGCCAGTGTTTGCGGATGTCTGGAGGCTGTTTGGAGGGTGCCTGGAGGGTGTTTTACTGCCCGGCAGCTAACCTCCTCAGTCCGCACCGTCTCACCTCCGGGGTATACACACGCCACTACGTCCGCGCATGTCCCCGCATTGTGGGAGCAGACTATAGGGTATAATAGGAAGACAAAGGAGCCAGGACATGCTATGGTAAGAAATAAGATCTGACCATGTAGCCATTTCATCAATTCCCAGCTCACTAGCGTTAGCTGGGATTTGATGAATTAGCCCTATGGATCCAAAAAGATAAAATGGTGGAAGGTGTCAGATAGACTGCTTTACATAGATAGATGCGATGCTCTCCAAGTGACTGATTGATGAAAGGTGGCAAGCTAGGTTGATAAAAAATAGAGAATGTATTAGCAAGGTGTCTGATACAATGTTTATTCTCTGCAGTAATTGAAATTCAATCTAATCTCTTCTGAGGTGGACATCAATGTACCTTTAGAACTATTCTGACGCCCATTTTACCAGACAGATTTGATTCCTATCCACTCCAGAGAGGCAGTTGATGAGTAGAGGATAGAGGTCGGTAGTGGTAGATGGATCAAAGACTTGGTATATAGGTGAGCACGTAGGAGGGCAGATCGATAATACGGATATTTGAAGATAATCAACCAGTCAATCCACGTTCAAGTTCATGTTCATCATCATATACATGGAGGCGGTGAACGCGCAGCCTCGTCTCCTCCCCTTACATGCTACATACAATGTTACATTTTACGGATCAATACAGGGTATCGAAAATCCCATACAAGTCTTTATGTATGAAATAAAAAATAAACGCTATTCAAATTCAAGGTCAAGATGAGTAGTTGAGACAAATATCTACCTAGGTCTTTGGTATGTACATCAAGCGAGTTTCACTTGTTGAGTGACACCTGGGTGGGGATTTACATTATATTGTGTAATATTGTGATTGTGGGCTGTCTGGTAGATCTCCAGACAGTACCCCTCTCCCCCTATACGCCAATTAGAGTATCTCTAGGTATCAACAAGAAAACTGGATATCTCACAGGTTCCAGGGCGGGGTTCTACTCATTTCTCTTTAGTGTCATAATATTTCTATGCCCAACTGTCCATCCGTTTGAGATCGAGACGGAGCAATTTGCGAAGGCCTTCTGTTTGAATATTTCTAGCAAGGCAGAATCTTTCAAGTCAGTCGGTAGCTTGCTCTAGTTTGATCTACCTCTAACTGACAGTCATCTTTCACCATACTGTAGCATATTGTTCTCGATTACGCCAGTTCCATAAACTCCTGAGAATCTTTGTAAGGCTCTCTGATTTGGTCAATACCGACAGAAGATGGATAGATCTTTGAGCCCTTGATTCCAATTTCACAACAGGGAATAACTATATTCCTCTGTATGAGGAAGCACTTACTATCCCTTAACTACGATAGCAAGTGGAAAAGCGAAAGTATTCATATAATGTTCTCCAAAAAGAATCAATATTTGAATATATTTCTTATCAGGTCCAAGAGATGATTCTATGTGGTATATAGTTTCACTATGCTAGTCTCAGGATATACCAATGAAATACCTAATGTTCAAACTTCATTTCTTTCCCCAAGCATCCCATTTCCATCTAATTCATATACGATTGATAAATGATCCAAGCTTCCCATTGAATAACTCAAGTCAAGGCGTTGAAATGCAATTCTTTTGTACATTTATTTCGGACAGATCCATATATTGAGAGGAAGTTGGTTGTTGTGAAAATCACAAGAAAGGTATCAAACACTGAATTGACATATCACTTTGTGTTTGCCAGGCAATATATTGTGATAATTTTACATAAAAGGCTGTAGAGAAAACGATTTACAATAGAATATCTATCTGACTACCTGGGCTCTGTCAAGTGGAGACACAAGGTATCCATACAGAGTAGAAGAGGTGTTGATCACTGAAAGATGTGTACACAAACTCAAGAAAAGGCTTCATATTCAAATGTCACAAGTATATTTAACTAACCACTTAGAATAAGAAGGGGAATTGCCCCAAATATTCAGCTCACCTCAATATCCATGAGAAATGTTTAGAAACCAGATATTACATCAGTCTTATTATTTCCCAAACATTTCATTTCAAAGATCTATTAAATTGACTACATAGCCTATAGGGAGTGAGTCTCTATATTAGGAGTGATACTCTAGATCTCACAAAAATTACACCAGTCCTATCTCTTTTGTTGTTGTCACGATGGGTATAGAAAATAAATATGAGATTGCCAGAATCCTGCTCTAAAAGCTACATCTGATTCATCAGTTCAAGACAATTGATGACAAGACAATCCTAATTGAAATTGAGACTGTCCAATATATAATGTCTGTGTCTTGTCTTGTCGTTGAACTTGTGAAAGAGCTTCATATGGGCAGAGGTTTCAAGCAGCAGCATGAGCAGATGATATCATATGGTTGTCATCACTTCAATTCAGCAGCCCAAACATCTTAACATCTAAAAAGGTTGAACTTAGAACATGGAGAAGCTTTTTCTAAGCAAAGCTGTATGGTCTGAATGACCCAGTTGTCCTCCGACCCTCACCACTGTGGAGCCTAGAAACAGGACAGGGCCTGATAGAGTTCGTTTTCTACATACAAAGGCAGGTAGTGGTATCAAAAGAGACCTAAATGCAAATACAATTTTTGCTATGCTGTTAAGATATGCATGAGACTGGAGAACATTGACTGATATCTACCACTAACTTAATGGAACCAGATACAAGCCATTTTAGTTACATGTAAATGAACAAGTAGAACTAGTTGAGTAAATGACACTAATTGTCATGGACTAACTTCATTTCACGTTAACAGGTATAGATCATTAAGAATATATAAGTGACCTCATCCTAATTCTAATTAGGCAGTAGAGGGGTAGACAAAATTTAATTCCTATCTTAAGAGGTGCATTACCGAGCAAGTGTTACAGTCTTGTCATCTTTCCATAATTTATGTAATCAAAGTTGGATATGAATAGTTATAATTCCAATTATACAAAAAGAATAACTCGTTCTCAAACAATAGCTAAATCGAAATGTTACATTGACAAGACCACAGGGCAAATTGTGTTCATGTGAATAATACATCTGTTTCTAAGCTATTCCTATGTAGAGATTACAATAAAATAAGTTAAAATGCAGGACCAATGCTATGACAGGGAGTACATCAAACGTATAAGTCAGTAATCTAGTAACTTTAGCCAAGTTGTATTAATATATAGGATGAATGAGTTTATAAGCATGCAATCATAAATAGACATGGCTTCTGTAGAAGTAAGATTGAAGCCACAATAATTGTTTTGAAGACCAAGTTTCAAGTTTAGGCTTTCAATATGCATTGTTGTTGCTCACAAGTTCTATTGTAGGAATACAGAAGAGCAGTTGAGATAAAGTAACAAAAAACAGAACAATGTATTCAAGGGAAATCCAGTTGAGCATTCGATAACACAAGAGATAGTGCCAATCAAATCCGAGTTAAATGCACACACGTGAAATGTATTTAGTCATCCAACGACACTCCAGATGGAGATATGAAGTGGTAAATAACATTTGCATGACACACCAGATGGCCGTGACTCTATAGCAACAATATGAATTGAAGTGCAAGAAAATACAAATGACATGGCCCAAATGAGTCTGAGCAACACACACTCAATTCTTGTGCACAGACATAATGAGTTGTCAATCTCAATATATGTTTGCTCTTGACTTGTGACATCTCACAACAAATAAATGGTTGGATAGTGTGCACTGTGTGACATTTCAAGTAAATATGAACTCAAAATCAGGCATCTCTTTTTTGTTGTGAATGCTTGTCATAAATCTGACATGTGGCAATTCCACCATATTTTCCACAAATGGAAACAAATAAAATGCAGATATGAAGACGAAAAATTCATTTTATCATCCTGATATGACTTGCTGAACCAGTGCTGAGATCAGTGCAAACAAGTTGTATTTAATATATCAGAACAAGGCAAAAATAACCATTCCATCGCACATGTTGGATATTAGAACGAAAAAGTCACAGTAGACACAATCTGTACAGATCTGAGTTAAATTCTCAACTTGGAGCTATTTTGGCATATTTAAATAGCAATTACATCCGTTTCTCGATGGGTTATGTTATATACCATATCGAAGATGGTTGTAAGTGCCGAGACTTCATTTTCAGATGCTCTCTATCCAGATATATAACTATTAGTTCACCCGTCAAGTTAGATTAACTGTCATATGTAAGCAGCCTGCAAGAGGAACATATGTCCAGACGCTAATTCCAACTTAGTTAGTCAAATAATAAAGCCTGGAAATAATGGCTAAATACCGATGAACACTAATGAACAGCGAAGATGGTTGAACATCATTTAACCTAGGTTCAACTTGATTTGTGATATACATAAGGTCTTATGTTCTGAACGACTCTGATATAGTTGAAAGCACAATATCTGACAGTGATTTCACAATAGGGAGTCTGAGCAACTATTCAATATTTTGACAAATCAATAATGATAACAATAATAATAATATATATTTTTATAGCACTCCCTTCTATCTCAGGGCGACCCAAGGGGCGCTCTACTATTTGGGCTGAAAGTAAAAAATAAGACATGATCTGTTAACATATATAAATGCAGATGAACGCACACTTAAACATGTAGGATTTAAGTTCAGATCTTAAAGTCTCCAGGGAAGCAGCAAGTTGAATGTCTAGGGGTAACTTATTGTATTAGGATGGTGCAAGACAGGAGAACGCTCTTGCACCATAGGACTTGGTGTTGGCACTAACAGGAGGTGCTGGTACATAGGGGGTGAGGAGAGCTTTCAGATATGGGAAAAGGCAGGTCGTGGAGAGCTTTGTAAGAGAGCACAAAGGTCTCAAAGATAATGCTTGGCTTATGGGGAGCCAGTGTAGGTCAATGAGAACAGGAGTGATGTAATCAAATTTAGGGCCCTGGGCTGTTAGTCTGGCAGCCTCTTTCTGGATTGACTGGAGCTTGGAGTTTTCACTATTGGGAAGTCCAGCCAGGACACAGTAAGAGTAGTCCAGAAGTGATGTGATAAGACAGTGGTTTAGGGTTTTCGTGGTGGCGGGGGTCAGAAAGATCCTAATGTGGCTTATTCTGCAGAGTTGGAAAGTTCATGCCATACTGACTGTGGTGATATGGGACTTATGGAGAGTGATTCATCAAAAACTACACGAAGGTTCCTGGCGGAAGATACAGGGGAATACTATCCAGGCCAATCAAGATGTAGTGACCAGGTAGGTGGGGATAGTTTTTTGACCCAAGGAGCATGAATTCAGTTTCAGAGTCATTGAGTTTTAGTCCTTACAGGGGAATACATTCCCTGATTTCAGCAATGCACAATTTGAGCCGTTGCATGGGGCTGGTCCTGAATGGTAGGTGAGTCAGTATCATCAGCATAGAGGTGGTACAAGGTGTCATGTTAGCAGATGATATTGCCCACTGGGAGGGTATTCACTGTGAACATTTTGTGGCCTATGGTGGACCCCTTTGCATGTGAGGGGTTGTGGGGAGATTTGACACCGCCAATGATGACAGACGGAGTTCTCTCAGCCAGATATGACCGGAAGCAGTTCAGTGCTGTGCTGGTTATGCCAAGCATGTGCCTGAGCTGTTGGTGTAAGGTCTGGTGGTCAGCAAGGTGGGAGGCAGCAGAGCAGTCAAGTAAGCTGTGAAAGATCATGTTGTTGTTGTCAATGGCCACCAGTAGCTTGTTTAGGATATAGGTGGATATGGTTTTGGTAGAGTGTGATTTGTGATATGCAGACTGGAAGGGTTCTCAAAGGTAGTGGTGGGAGATGTGCTCAGAGAGTTGAGCAGCAATGGCACGTTCGACAAGTCTGGATATGTAGGGAAGATCTGGGATGGGCTGGTAGATATTGAGTATGTTGACATCTAGATTGTGCTTCTCAAGGATGTGGGTGAGCTGAGCACATATTAACTGGGTGGGGACAGCTCCAAGAGGAACATATTTATGATGGCAGTGAGAGCGGGGACAAGAGTTTGATGACAAACTCTGAAAATTGCCACTGGGTTAGGATCCAGGGTACAGGACCAGGTTAGAGCTATCAGAGCTATATGGTGCTTTTACCTATTTCCTACAGCAAGGACAGTTTCAAACTGGTGCCGACTGTAGAATCATTTCTACACGAAATGTGCAAATGGTTGGAAATACAGAAATGTGCATTCTGATGTAAGTCAAACAGGAACACATTGAGAGAGATGAAATACACTACAGAAAGCATGGGAGAGCTCACATGCATGCAATGTCAGATTACTGAGCGGACCAAATCAGGCCACAATGACAGGCGTGACCTCATGGTCTATTCAGAAATCATATGTGAACAGTTCAATGAGGAAATTCCAATATATCAATTCAGTCATATATCATGTTGAGAGATATATTTCAAAATAAACGGGTCTACACACACTGTCCGAATTTGCAACAACATACATGTCAGTACATACAAAAAACTTTAGCTAGTACCTTAGATACCTGATCATGGTCAAAAGCAGAGAAGAAGTGAAGAGTCCTAAACTGATGACAATATTCATACATGGCTAATGTTCATGCTCAAAAATGGGGTGGGGTAACATATGATGAGCATGGAGACCATTTATTGGGCAATGGGCAATTGTTCTTTCCAAATATGGTATGTGTGTATAGGTGATGAGAACAGGAATGATTCTTAGTCATCAACATGATCTGACACCATAACCGCATATGGAAATTCTCCAAATCTTGCCAGACGAGAATTGACTCCCAGTCATTCACATAACAAGGGAAGAGTCCATTTTGACTAGCGCTTGCTGCCAAAACTTGGGAGAGTTCATTCCTTTTGTTCCATCATCAGTCCTCACCATTCCTCAAATCTCTCAAGAGTTGCTGTAGGTCATTCAGGTGACACAGAAGAGTCTACTCCAAATTCTGAGGGAGAGTTGGCAGTTTGGAAGAGTCTAATTAAATGTGACATTTAGGAGAGGAATCTCACTTGACACTTCTTACAAATGAATTCTGTTCTAGGAGATTCACAGACTGGTGAGTTGTTGTCAGTCAGCCATGAAATTCATGGATTCATGGCTGTCAACAGGACATTGTTTTTGAATGAGACTATACTTTCACACACTCACTTTATGCAGTCGTGTTTTCAACATAACCTCAATGTATCATTGTTCACCAAAATAATGTCTTTATAAATGTTTGGACATTTATCATTAGATTGAGGCATTCCAATGAGTTTGTCACAGTTGTAGTACCACAATCAAGTACTTTCATGCATTCAACTTGGAGAAAATATTGCAGGGATCTGCATACACAAGTGAGTATATTCAATTCACAAGATATTGTACTTCTCGCACTGTGTTTGATTGCGTGTCCATTTCCTCTCACATCGGTGCATAAAACATTTCCTAAAAGTGACAAGAATCGATCCTTATCTAATCTAGCTGTGAAAAATGTAAGAGAAGGCTATGGATATAGTAATTAGGTACAATATGCATGGCGGTTACGACCTTCAAATAGCAAAGAGACGATCTGGCAGTGAAGTCTATGCCCTTCTCATCGAGGTTTTACTCGATTCACACCTGCTACCATAGGATTTATTTTATTGGGGTTCATTGACATGACTCAAAGCCTGAGTCAAATATGTTGTGTGTCAAGATCTATGAGAGATTGATCCTTCATCCCCTGCCAACATCACCTTCACAGACCTTCGGCACATGTGGGGAACAGTGATGGTTATTAGCTGAAAACAGCTGTCACTTCATGTACACCTCCACCTATATCACCATTAGATGACCCTACACTGACATATCTATGGATGAGCCTAATTTTACTCAACAGATGTCTTTTCTCTGACCAATGCAAGTGTTGAGGATGTGGGCTGCTGTCCAAGCAGGTAAAAGCATGCAAGCCTCCTAAAATGCTTGCAGCCACCAACTTGGAAAGCAATCTGCCCAACTGTCATCTGTGATGCTGTCAACCTTGGTTCTGCATGAACCATCTGTCCCAGTACGAAAAACATCAGTTGAAATATATAGAGACTGTGTGCTGCAAGAGATTGGTGAAAAACGGTAGTTTTTGGTGACTAGTGCGAATCCAGAACAGTAGTTGTCTATCTTAGCCGATGTTACCTCACATTCAAATAAAAGTGATAAGTCTCATGACGGCCAGCAGCAATCAACCCAGCATCAGTGACAGCCAGGCAATTACTCTCACAGAACGTTTGAAACAGATGTGTTTACCGATGGAAGCTACGTGTTATCATGTAGTGTGGAAGAAGATGTCTCTCCAATGCCAATTAACCCTTTATCTTCTTTACCTCTTGAATCACACTTGGATACCATGTCTTTCGAGTTGAATTCGAAAGATTCTTGTGATCTGATTCGAATGAAATGAAGAGCAATCTGTAGTAGGGAATGCGATCTGGCCATGTGGCAATTTTATCAATTCACAGCTCACTGTGAATAGATGGAATCGCTGAATGGAGAAAAGTTGATGAAGTTGTGAAAATGGTAAACATGTATTGTGCATCACTCTGTCGATTCATGGGAAGTAGCAGTTGAACCACCTGACCAACCCTTATGGTGATGTTTCCTCTTTTTTGCAAAGCTATGTGCCCAAACACTGAGATTTATTGGGGTCAGTAAATACAAGCAAGCACCAAGCAGTAGTACTTTTACTCTCCAGCCAATATAATGAGACATACCCTTCACAGACATATTTCTGTGATGAACTTACCCTTAATACGAGTATCACACATATGTGGTTTAGCTGCGGTTTTTTGATGGGTTTGTCCACCCCTGCTCGCCTCTCACCACATCTCAATTTACTGGCGGTGTGAGATGGTTCATCAGAGCGGATGGTAGACAGTTTTTTGTTGGGGACTGGCGATATCTGGGCAGTCTGAGGAGGTGCAAAGGCAATGCAAAGGTGTTGCAAAGGTGGTGTCCAGTGACTAGGGGTGGTTTGCAGGCGATTTTGAAGCGGTATGTGGCAACAGAAGATGTCTGAGAGGCGGTTAGCAAATGCTGCACCTGCAGTTTCAGGTAGTTTATCCGCAGTTGGGGCATGTAGCGGTATGGGGCAGTATGAGGTGGCTGGCAAACGTCTGTGCAACGTACAAGCAGTCTGAGACTATTTAGCGACAGTTGAGAGGTGATATATTATTGAAATACATATTTTTCCTAGTTGTTCAGTTGGATCTTTGAAATTTCGAGGCTGATAGTGACACAAGATTCACCTTGAATAAAAGAGTTGAATGACCACCCACTGAAATTTTCTCACTTTTCCAATGCTATACTGCATGAGAAGATCTGAGCTGTTAATGCAAGGTTTTGGGCATTTTGAGGAGACAGGGTCAGCTAAACATGTATAAATTTTGGGTCAATCTGACATTACAGAACCATATCATGGCACAGGACTCACTTGGATTGGAAAAAGATGTTCAGGGACCCCCATGTAAATTTTCTCAGCTTTCTAATTATATATTGCATGAGCTGATCCGAGCTGTTGGTGCGAAGTTGTGGGCATTTTGAGGAGACAAGGTCAGCTCAACATTTATAAGGACTCACTTGGATTGGAAAAAGATGTTCAGGGACCCCCTCCCCCGATTGAAATTTTCTCAGCTTTCTAATTATATATTGCAGGAGCTGATCCAAGCTGTTGGTGCTAAGTTGTGGGCATTTTGAGGAGATAAGGTCTCGGTGGAGGCGGTAGTGGCGGCGGTGCCAGCTGCGGTGGCGATGGTGTTGGCAGTGGCGGTGGTTGTGGAGGTGGTGGTGATGGTGGTGGTGGTGGCAGCTGTGGTGTTGGTTGTGGTGGTGGTGGTGGTGGTGGTGGTGGTGCTGGCAGTGGCGGTGGTGATGGTGGTG
>JAUOBU010228816.1:0-12180 GCA_032360585.1 Nereis procera | reverse complement strand
TGTAGATTCATCATGGATTTGGAGAGCCATTCATCTGTTAACCCTCATGGACTAAGAGTTGAACACAAAGCCATTATGATAAAGTCAGTTATTGTGCTCTCCTTCCTCAGATTCCTTCAGCGGTGGAGGTAGATCTGTTTCACAAGCATGTTCTCAAAAATCTTATTATTTGTTATGGAGGAAGAGTAAGATTGTAAATAAACACATGCTTCATGGTGTTTTGTGGATATTCGCATATATATATATCACACCTAGTCTCAGGATATGTGTCTCCTGTGTACCACGGGAAAATGGTGCTTCTAATTCAGCTGGCTTTGTACTTAATTATTGTACGAGAACTAGAATGCTTAGAATGTGGAAGACCTGTGGCCTTACAAATGCTAGAAATGCTGTCAGGCTGCAAGGAATACATGTAGATCCATGGAAGATTGTAGTGACGTCTGAATGTTTTTAGATGGAGTTCCCACCCACCTTTAATATATCCAAGATGAAGTGAGATTAATAAGCAATCACGAAATTTAGAAGCAGGGTGCGCCAGGTCTCATATTCGAGGCAGATGTTTTGAGAACATGCCAGAGACACTTGAGTTTACATTGGGCTCCGTTTCGATATCTCCATCGGATTCCAAAACAGCTTGAGCTGACTGACCACATCCAGCATTACTGCTTGTCCTGATGCTAAACTGGCAGTAATTGCCACATCAGAGATTGAATCACGACCATCATCCAAGGAAAACTGGCTGCCACTCATACCACACTCGGGCACTTTTTCCATCTGAATGGTAGAATCTATTCATGAGTTGTCTTGAAAATCTTCATAAAATATCTCGAATATGACGTATATGTCCTATGATACACCCGTAAATCGTATCATTTAAGGGACAAACACATGTGAAATGTGTCCACCATTGTCTAAAATGGGGCAGGTAAAGCATCAGAATATCACCTTGTAACAATAATCCAGAAAGCTGGATGTCATAGTTCATTAAAAAAAAATCATCAATGATTTCAGGTTGCCAGTTGTCAATGAATTGGAATTGTTTGTTTGTTTGTAACTCTTTATTTATCCTAGGCGTGACATACAAGTACACACATTTCCATGACACCCCAGAGAATTGATATCTCATCGAAGAGTCCAAACACTGATGAAGATCTAGTTTTTGTACATCCAATTATTATGTGTCCTATGAGTAATTTCAGCAATATCAAGATGAAGATGTATTCCATCAACATATCTTGGTCAACAATATTTTGGCGCACAATATTCTGATTAAACTAGTTGATTTTTTTGTCTTTCTCGAGAGTTCTCAGCAAATTCTCTCGTGAATGTACTTTTTCAGGTCGAAGTAATGCCGTCTCAGTATTTTTCCTACTACAAAAAACTGAAGATATTGAAGTTGGGCTATAATATTTTGAAATCAATAGAGGACTAAATTGGCTCTATTTGGAACACAATGTCATATCATCTGACGCTAGAAATGCTTTTCATGGACTTATCAAGTTAAAGCGTCTACAGTTGATGCACAACAGAATCAAGGAGATTGATTTGAGACAGCTACCACCAAACACAGATATCGGATTGAAAGACAATCCTATAATGAGCCTCAGCAACCTGAGTGGGCTAGCAACATCCAGCAGAGATATGTACCGTTTTCACAGAAAAGACACTTCATCTACATTTACTCAAGGTTAGTCTATATGCCTTTATTATAGCATGTCCAATATGTGTTGTGCGCATATTGTACAGACAACACCCTGGAGCTGGTAGTACAGGGGCCATTGGAATTTACCAGAGGCACACAGAGGCTCCGTTTTAGGTTGCTTGAATGAACTGACTCTCTACTAAACTTCTGATAGCAAGGAGCTTGTCTGATTGAAAATCCCGGCACATAATTCTCTTCGACACGATAAATTGTCTAATCGTCTATCTAGAATCATACCATTCTTCATAGAATAGCTGTCCTCTTCATGTAAAATGAAAGGAAACCAGGAAATCCAACATAGAATATAACAGTCACCTCCAAACTAAGCTGAATGGACAGAAGACTTCGCTTATTTCTCCATATCTCATCTGCTTTCCTAATGAATAAAATCCATATATTGTGTGAATAACTGCTATATGTGAGAAACAGCACAGGGTCTTATGCAAGTCATATTCATCCAATCACAACTCAGGAGTGCTTCAAAATGAGCTCAGTCACAAGAGGAAATCATGAAACTATTCGGGCATATTACATTCAATGATCCAAGTATTTCCACTGATTTATTGACAGAAAACAAGTATATTCTTAAGCACAAACTTATTGTGAAGAAAAGATTGCTTGATTATTACTTCTCGACTTCGGCATAAATTTGATTTCAGGGATTGAAAGCAGATCAAAGTCTATGCATGAATATAGATCAAGTGTACCTCCTCACAAGAAAAAGTGTCTTGCAATGTCACACCTTTGACCATGTGATCATCAGAAGTATGGATTCGCCGATAAAATTTGTATGAAACTCAGTGCTTGATGTAGTACTAGAAATTGACAGAGCAATGAAACTTAGTGCCAAAAAAGCCGGAGTCGCATGAGTATTGTTATCGCCTACATATCAGAGTTGCCAGGCATACCATGGTTCACATCATTGGAACCATGCACCAGTTGGAACCTTCGTTTCACAATTGTATATCAGACTGGCTGAAGTGGGTTGTAAATTCAAGATATTAGTTCTCTCAAAAGACTGAATTGTACACTCAAGTTCTGCTATATGGCAATCTGACCATAATCTGGACATATCGACTCAGTAGAAATTCAGTTTCGAAACTATTTATTCGTACTTGGTGGATAAATAGTTATACATAAATGTATGTATATTCTTGGGTGACGAGAAAGGCAAATTATGGGCCTTTCTTATGCTACTTTTATTTGTCTTTGAGGGGAAACCGTTTTCAATTTGGAGGCTTCCCATGTCTCAATATAGTTCTTATTATGCTGAGCTTGAACCCCACCCAATCAGTCAAATAGACAATCTGACCTGAACAATAGATCCACAGATTCGGCACTGTTAAGAACAAATTTTTTTCTCCGATAGCACAGATTAGAAAAAATTGATATTCATTCATTCCTTCGTTTGTAGTGTCATGGGATTTGATTGCATTCTCTCGCATTGGCTCTGGCCCAAGCATCTATAAAAAATACAAGTAAGGAGACCTTGCCATGCCAAGATATGGCATGTCATGAGGGGTGTTATCCAGGTAGTAAGCAATGCATGGAAACCTGCATAGTGTCTGCTTTCAAGTACTACTGTGTATGGACAATGTTACTTTCATGAAATTTTCATCAATTTTGGTGATCTGTAAAGAATGGAGGGATGACGATGAAGTTGATTGAGAGCAGTGAATAAGACTGGTTCAGGGAAGAATTGTTGGAAATTAGTACGGAATATTTATTCTGCAATTAATTTGTGGGTTTGGGGAGAACAAGTTTTGATTTGGCAATTTTGCCATATCCAGCTTCATCATATCACGTCTGTTGAACTGAATTGCATCAGATTTTCAGTCAGTGAAATTTGACTGGAGGAGAGTTATCCGTTGGCCGCAGACCTGGTAAAATACATGTGAGATATTGCAGTTATGTTTCCTCTCTCTACATCTGATGCATGCACCTAAATGCACATTTGAACATTTATTTTCACTGGTGGAGAAACGAAAAGAATGTTTCTATTCATCCTGGTTTAGAAGGATATGGTACATATTTGCAGAGATGATGAAGAGAGATGACAGAGGGGGAAATCACAGGAATCCGAACTTCCTCCCTCTCCCTCACTTTCTCATTCTCCTATTCTCCCCTTTCTCTCTTTCTCTTTGTCCCTCTCCATCCTAACTGTCTTCTCCCCATTCTCATATTCTGCCCCCTTCACCGCGCCTCATCATATATATTTTCCACAAAAATAACTTATTGCAATGTACAGATATCCAGACATATATGGTCTAGAGGATGCTCTGCAAATAAGGCCATATTGTTGAATGTACTTCTCATGCCTCGCAAAGTCCAGAGTGATCGGAACAGGGCAGCCATTGCAGGCTTTGAGAAGCACCTGAAATGCTTAGATCCCTACACTTGATTCAACTCCTGCTTGTGGGGAACATGCTGCACTGAAAGTGGAAGACAGATGCATAACGCAGATATCTAGCCAAATAGATTATTGCAACTTCTTTTCAGAGAGTTTCATGGACATACATCTGAATGAAGATAACGTGGTGAAGGAAGTACTGTGTGGACTGACATGTTCCAGAATCACAGTGATGCTGTATATATCTCATCACATACAAGCACCACAATGTTCAACTAACATGCATCAGGCATCAAAACAAGAATGCTGTAAGTTGATATGCCATAGGTACTTTCATCCTATCATCGTGATGGGAGAGCCAATTATGATCATGATGGATGATCATGCTCATCCTCATGATCATCAACCTAATAACCAGGGCCATTGGCATCATCATGGTACTCATCCTGATCGTCATCTTCATTGTCCACTTTGTAGTTGTCTTTTTCGTCATCTTCATCTCTATTGTCATCTTCATTTTCAACTCCTTTGCCTACTTTGTTGGCTTTGTCATCTTCATCATCTTTGCTATCTTGGTCATCATCATCATCGTTGTTGTGGTCGTCATCATTCTCATTGTTATCATGGCTGGTCAGCTGCCACCACTGCAGCTGCAGGCTCAATGGCATCGCCGTTGTAGCCATTGTCGTTGTCGGCCCATGCCCGGTGATCCCTTAATTGGTGTAGTTGGTTTCATTAAAATAACATACATCAGAGCATAGTGAGATTAAGGATCTCCTACGTAGTACGTATTACCTAAGTGGGAGCTAACAATCACCTAATTGAATGATATCACCTACGTAGGGGATTATATCACCTACGCAGGCGATATTGTCTCTAGCGTAGTACCTATCATCTTCTACGTGGAAGATACTTCCTCCTAAGTAGGACTCATTATCTCCAACATAAGACTTACTATCTCCCACATAGGATTTATCATCTCCTACATAGGAGATACTATCTCTTAGGTAGGACTTATTATCTCCTACGTAGAACTTAGTATCATCTAATTAGGAGTTGATAATCGCCTAAAACAGTTATCTATTTCCCACATAGGGGATAGTATCACCTACGTGGGTGATAATATCTCCTATGTAGATGGTAGTAAGTCCTATGTAAATGATATTAAGTCCTACGTAGGTGATAGTAAGAGGTACATCGGTGATCGAAAGTCCTACGTAGGTGATAGTGACTCCAACGTGGGTGATAGTAAGTCCTATGTAGGTGAAAGTAAGACCTATGTAGGTGAAAGCAAGTCCTACGTAGATGATAGTAAGTAATACATACGTGGCAATTACATCCTACGCAGGTGATAGTGTGACCTACATAGGAGATTCAAAATATTTCATCAATTCTACGTAGGACTCAGTATCACCTGATAAGGACTTAAATATCACCTAATTAGGAGCCAACTATTTCTTATGCAGGAGATAGTATCACCTATGTAGGACCTAATATCACCTACGTAGGACTTACTATCTAATTTGCTAAACCCTACGCAGGTGATAGTAAGTCCTATGTAGGTGATAGTAACTCCTACATATGTTATAGTAATTTCTACTTAGATGATAGTAAGTCTTCCATAGGTGATAATATATCCTATGCAGGTGATAGTAAGGCATACGTAGGTGATAGTAAGGCATACGTAGGTGATAGTAAGGCATACGTGGGTGATAGTAAGGCATACGTAGGTGATAGTAAGATTTCATGATGGGCCAGGCCTGATGAGCATCTCCCTAAGAGCAACAATATCTTCTTCCCACCAGATATGTGCATCCGCGAATATCAAGCATTCCTTCAGCAGCCAAAATACTCTCAAGTATCATAGTTTGAAAGGACCTTCGACACTAGACTGGGAACATGTGAAAATCAACACATCTGAAATCTTATTTTATCAAACAAGGACTTTTGCAGAAGGCAAAAGTTTGACATTAACTGTGAAGCGTTTAAAAATTAAGGGCTACACTGGACATCGATGTGAATATGGTGGCATGCTTATATCTTCTGATGATGGACGGGGAGTGTCCTATGGACCATTCTGTGATCAGCCACTCTATGCCAGGACGTCACTAATACATCGTCCATTGCCAATAGAAAAGGGGCAAATCACTGTTCACAGTTATCATGAGTATTGCCAGTTGAATTTGATGTATCTGGTCACTCGAAATGACTGTTCAAGAACGGTCATCTCTTCAAGTATGCATAAAAATGAAGAATTACTCTTTATTGCAGACAGAATGACCATGACAATGACGCTCTCCCATCGTCTGCAACACGCATGTATCTATGTCATGCCATTTTCAGATACTCCCATTTCTGTTTATGAAATCTTTCACTATACAAATATCGAGGTTATAGTGGACATATTCCTCACGTATCAGTCAGAGTATTGTAGAGGAAACAGAACTGAATATCACCAACGATCAACAACACATTTGAATTTTGAAACAAAATGTTACTGGCTTGAACCATATATTATGATCACTGTGCAAAAGTCTGATGAGATAATGATATCACCAGGATCATTAAGGCACATAATATCGGAATTTGAGCTTATCTCCTTGGTTGTCAGTGATAGCTCATTAAATGTGATCAAAGCAGTGGCACTCAGCATGTCTCATAGAGCATTCAGTGCTATCTTTCTACTCTCATCTACCTGTCTTGAAGTGAATCTCAAGATTGAAAGGTATCATAGGGATTCATACATAGTCGTTCATAGATTGGTTTTGAATGAGCAATTTACCATGTGGTTGTCAAGAGCTGCAGATTTTGCCTTCAGCATAGAATACCCACATCACCTGATCTCATGTTCCACCCAATTGAGGTATGAGTCACATATTTTTTCACTATGTTCACGTGATTGGTTCGATGTCACACATATATGCTATGGATACTGGACATCTCGAAACAATGTTGCATGCTCTCAAGACGAATCAAGATCTATATATGTGGAACACCTGGTTTGCATTAAAGGTCGATGTTACGAATTCTACCTTGGAGGATTTCTCTCATGGACACAGGCCCAAGGAATATGTGCATCTACTGGAAAAAATTTGGTCACCGTGAACAGTTATAAGGGGCTCAATATCATAAAAATGATTTTTCAAAAAGAACTGGACACAGAGATCGAGAATGTATTTCTAGGATTGACAATGTCGGCAAAAGAGGTTTGCACTTCCACTATTACAAGACCTATGTATGTATATTCCGATGAAGCTGACAAAATATCAGCCAAAACAGATTATAAGGTTGGTATCACCAAAGATGGACCACATTTACTTTAAATCTTGTAGATGTGGTGATAATCCACATAATGGGTCTTTTGCAAATCTGATGAGCATCACTAACACGTCAGTGTTAGAGGATGAAGCATCATATCATATTAACCCATTGGCCCCAAGAATCCCCAAATAATCCATGGATAATATGACTTTCAGGCCATGTTGCAATTTCCTCAATTGACAGCTCACTTTGAAATCTCACATCGCAGATGTGTTGGCAGGAGTGCTTTTGTTGCCTCCTTGACAGGATCTTATGTTTTTTGTCGCTATAGTGTGTATCTCTCAAATCTTATTGTAATATAAAAGCAAGTAAATGCTTCAGATAAATATCTAAAACTGATTCTCCACCCTTCAGATATGTGATGCACTGGTCAGCTCAGAGCATCTTAATTCATCAAAACATCCTATCTATCTCACATGTACGATCGTGATCACAGCCATTCAGTGTACTTGCTATACTATGTTGCAGGAGGACCATGGGCCTTACTGGATAGACGGGACACCAGTTTCTATATCTCTATATCATGACTATGCACTGATGAATGCTACGCACATTATAGATCAGAAGCCCATTTTTGGTTATGATATTATGGCCAAGTATCATAATATAACAGTTGTGACAAATGACAGTGATGCCATGTGCTTCTTCATTTGGTATATGTCACCACATCTGCACTTCATGCCATGGTTCAAGATACCATGTGATTCACCACTACAAGTCGATCATGTATTGTGTGAAAGCAATGATGCGACTACTTGGTCGAATACAGACTCTCAAAATCACACTGATGTATTAAGAACACTTGAATGTACACCCCGTCACTGCCCCAAATATTGGGTCCTGATCATGAATTACTGCTATCGCATATACAACACCAGTCAAGATAAATCAATTTTCAACCGTTGCGACAACCCATTGATAAATAGTCTCAATACAAGTCTTAGTAACTTGGAAGAGACTAAGTCAGAAATCTATTTGGTTCTTGAGTACTGGGTTGCATTACAGGGCCTTGAAGCACAACCAGTATGCATTGCTGCGGCTGGTCATTGTCGATATGTAATGAGAGATCCTCTTGCTTCTACTCCAAGATGGACTGTGCATTCAGATTGCAAGAGACATAAGTATGTGAGGTACGCAGTTTGTACTTTATTCATACCGAGCAACAATTACAGATTAGGTACATGGCGTCCCAATATTTGTTTCGCCAAAAAGGGGTCTGCCTTCAAAAAGGCTATTCTACCTCATACTATTGAAATGAGCGTTTCTGACCGCAATTTGCTGTATGTCTCTTCATATCTTTATAAACTACCTGAGAAGTTGACAGAACGTGGAGTTGCGATGTGGGCGACAGATGACAATGAATGTTATCTTTCCTATTCAAATGTGATCGGCAATCCACCGAGTTGGTCTTCTCTGCAAGATTACATTGCATGTAACACAACTCAGTTTATACTCAGTTGTTATGATTTTAACCACCCTATCCAAGTATATGATAAGTCTCATGAAAAAACAAGGGCAGGGATGTCACACTCCATAATGGGATATAAACCATCTAATTCAACTGATAAGTGTAAATGTGAATTTAATCACTTCAAGTGTGCAGATGGAACTTGTATCGTACAACATCGAAAATGTGACAACAACATCGACTGCCCAGATGGATCAGATGAGGTTGGTTGCCTTCTGATTTGTTCATCAGTATCACAAAGCACCTGCCAAGCGGAATGTCGGTATCCAGCCTGTATTTGTTACATGATCTACTATCAATGTCCTGAGAGCAAGTGTATTCCACTGCGTCAACTCTGTGATGGTGTTCAGGATTGCTTGAGTGGGAACGACGAGATGAACTGTCCAATATCCGAACCTTTACTGGGCCACAACCAGGTTGAGAGTAGACTCAAGGATTTCTCAGTGAAGGATCCTTCACATGAACAATATTTTCTTCCAACAGATTTTGCATGCACTTTCAGTAGAGATCCGCTGTTTGTGTCAAGCATCCCCAACTCACACTTGAGATATTGTTATCATCATGAGTGTCCTGGAATGTACAAATGCTATAAATCATATTGTATTCCCTACAGATATGTATGTGATGGGCACTTTGACTGCCCAGCTGGTGAGGAAGAATTAGACTGTGATCACTATCTGTGCCCTGGTCTTTTAAAATGTAGTTCAGGTAAGACTTGTGTTGCCATGGAAGAGGTTTGTGATGGTGTCAAGCACTGTGATATCACAGGTGATGATGAACAACTTTGTGGGCTGCCACAATGCCCAGACAAGTGCCAGTGCTATGGATTTGCACTGGTGTGTAGAAGTAGAAATCACACTGATATTCCGATCTATGATAATCGATCCATTTCGATAGATGTGTCATTCAACTCTATCGATATATCAAAGCAGGATCTCAGTCCTCATCATAGATTGCTCAAATTCAATCTATCCGCAAATAAGATTGATATGATCAGAAATAGTCCTTTCATTAGGCAACTTGTGATGGAGGATTTGCACTTAGACTTTAATAATATATCCATCATGACCCCCATGTCATTTCATGGTCTGTTTTCACTATGTCACATTTCATTGAGAGATAATGACATGGCTAACATTGAATCAAGAGCATTCTATGGGCTTGCATCACTGCAACAACTTGATCTTAGCCAACAGATTATCAAATTTCTCGAACCATTCTCATTTTGTGGGTTAGATTCACTAATCACTTTGAACCTATCCACGAATGAAATAAGCATCCTCCTTCCCAATACCTTCAGTGGTTTGCAAAAAAATCGTTATCTTGACCTCTCACATAATGAAATACATCATCTATCAAGAGATGTTTTTAATCCTCTTGGCCAGCTGCAAATCATCAACCCTAATACCCAAGGTCTCTGCTGTATATTCAAACTAATCGCCAAGCATACACTCAAGGGATGTCTTGGAATGACATGTGATGAGCTTTTTGATCAGAAGATATTAGGATATTTTGCTTATGTTAGTGGATCAATGAATTTCTTTGGTGTTGGGCTAGCATTGGTCTATGAATTCACCAATAAGGCCAAGAAGAAACACGCATCAGAAATTGTTCTATCTGTGACAAATATAGTCAGTGATTGGATGGGTGTGACACACCTCTACATTCTTCTGTCATATGCTCAGTACTATGGCCCAAGCTTTCAATTTTACAAGCAAACCTGGGGTGAAAGTATTGCTTGTAGCATTGCAAGGTTTTGCTCCACATTTTCACTGAATTCATCTCCTCTGTCAATGGCGAGTAGTGTATCAATTTGGTTCATATTGGTTCACTCCCCATTCCAAGCGGTTTCAATGATTAGAAAGTTTTCGGTCATATTATGTGGACATTTTCTCCTGCCTATGTGCATTGCTATTATCGAAATCATATTACCTGGCAGTGACGATGCTACATGTTTCATGTTCGATCATTCTGCGCATGACATTCATTCTCTTGCTTTCATTATAACCACATATTGTTTGCAAGTAGTTGTGTGCTTGGTTATCATCGGCCTGGCCATCATTACAGGGATAATTTCGCAGAAGAGTAGATGTGTTTCTGGTCGGGCTATGTCCTTATCTGACATTACCATGATTGGACGACTTTTCATTGTGTCATTCAGCTCCGTTGTCAGAATATTATATCTGACAATATTACTTATAGTACATCTTCAGGAGCATTTTCTGCAAGTAAAGATGTTATACTGGGCAATTCTCACCCTGATGCCACTTAATTCATTATTTGGCTCTCTTGCTATTTCTAAGTCTGCCCCACTGTTTTTTGGAGTCTGGTCCTGGATATTGTCAACAAGGAAACAGGTAGACGGTGCCACAGTAAAGAATATAAACAGTCAAGGATGTGAGGGACATTCTGGTATGATGCAATGATTGACATCAGGGCAGTATTCAAAATCAGATTTGAAATTTGTTCATCCATTATAAATAGATGATTCATTATATAAGAATTCTACATCTGATTTTCATCTCAACATATATATCACGAAGAATAGGCGATCTGATTTTTGGAACCTAACATCTTTTTCGATTCGAATAATCTCATTGAATCAGTTTTGCATTGTGAACTGAGCAAGAATCTTATTGTCAATGCAAAGCACCTTTGGAATTGTGGTCCAGTGTCAGGCACTGCAGGCTCTCATGATGTTTATGATAATAATTATAATAATGATAATGATGATACTACTATCAAAATCACATGTGATATTAATCATATCATTAATAATGATAATGATAATATATCATCCCAATATTGTACTCACTCTATCAATGTTGACAGCACTGATACATGGCAAAAATTCAATCCACATGGATACAGCAATTGGCAATAAGTGGCTATTGTGTCTTTCAAGTCCAATTGGAAGGCTTTTGATGGTTCCTCTGGATAATGTAAAAACTTGAGTATGGTACAGAATGAGGTCTTGCCATTTGGCCATTCCACCCCATCAGCGTGAGCTCTCAATTGAGCCACATTGATGGAATTGATACCATAGTGAAAGGGTTAAAAGGTCTCATACTGCTTGGCTGTATTTTTGGATTGACCCCCGAAGGGCACGGATCAGTACTCAAAACAACATTACACTATGTGTATGGGAGAATATTTAGGTGCATGTATCCCTGCAGTATTGTCTAAGATAAAAAAAAAGCATTCTGCAAAAAGTTGTCTATGCTGCTTGGTAATTTTATAAACTTCAGGAAACACTTATCACACACACACAGGCACACACACACACACACACACACACACACACACACACACACACACACACACACACACACACACACA
>JAUOBU010227706.1:0-12210 GCA_032360585.1 Nereis procera | reverse complement strand
GATTCAAATTTGACTGGGCGAGGGCAGAAGCATTTTGGCAATCGAGATTCCAAAAGGTCGGCAATCAATCAATCGATCAATCAATCAATCAATCAATTCCAAACTTGTTGAAAATGTACTATTACAAGAGAAAATCCAATTTAGTGGATGGTTGGACTGATGTCTAAAAAAATGGGAGGGATGAATTTGAATATGAATTCAATTTGAAATGAAGAATGAATACGGGGGAAGAGTCCGTAATGATGTCCCAATGAAATAATATGGATATCAGTGGAGAATTTAGGCACCTGCGACCAGCTGGCACTCGCTCGCATGCACTAATGCTCACCCACGCATGTTAATTCCCAAGTAATTGTCCACATGGCTTGAAGCAGCTCACTGTGGACAATTACGGCTGGATTAACCCATGCACTGGATGCCAAGGACCAATCTGATCCTTATAAGGATTATTTGAAGTGCTAAGCATCCAGAAATACATATAGCTTGCAGGTTGCAGTGCCAACCATGACCCGGATCCCCAGACATGATATAAAGGGGTGATCCAGACCAAACAAATGGCCACAAGTATCAAAACAAGGTGAGTTGACAATGATCAATTAACGGTTGAATCGTTAGAGCTGTCATCAAATTACATTATGTCTTATGTAAACCAGCTGAGGACTCAACAACCTCTGATAGCTTGCAGTGAATGTAGAATAGCAGAGTTGTCAATGTTATTGGTATGTAGATCTCCCCTGTCCACACAATCTGGCCTAATTCAGGATGTGCAGACAGAGCAGTTAAATCTACTCCAATTTAATCTTTTTGCTCGTGTTTTGTATCAAACCGACTTACATCCTTGGAAGCAATTTTATGCCGAAACCCTTAAGAATTAAATAAAAGTACTTAAAGACATGAAAACTCATGTGACGGTCTAAAAATTGAACATATAACTCTTTTCAGACAGTATTTGAATCAAGGATATTTAACTACACAATCAAGTGAATATTATTGTGAATCTTCCACAATGTTTACAATCACAATATGCCACAAATCCTCCCGCATGGTTCAGTGGTGATGTGGGCCATGAGGAAGGAGAAAGGCACACATCGGCCATCCTTGGTTGCTAAACACATTGGGCAAACAGTCATATACGTTTTTCACACCTGACTGATTCATGAGCTTAGTGTCACAGTGGTTGGGTGGGGTGGGGGTGGGAGTGACAAGTTCATTCAGAGCATGGAGAGAGAGGGAGAGAGGGAGAGAGAGCAAGAGAGAGTGAGCGAGAGCGAGCGAGCGAGAGAGTGTGAGGGAGGGAGAGGAGAGGGAGGAAGGGAGGAAGGGAGAGCGGTGGGGAAAAGAGAAATATGTCTGTACCATCTGGTTCATCCCAATGTTGTGACTCTTAATATTAGTGTCTTCTGCTAGATGTCACCACTCTCAATTGGATCGGTCCATATATCCCCATATATTCTTGTTATGTTGCTACCAACGATCAAACGAGATCATATGGTGGTGATATTCCACCAACTGGTGAAACACTCCATACCCCTGGTGAATGCACGTGATGGGAGAGATGATTCATTTGACTTATCACAATTATTCATCTCACAACAAAAAGCAGAAATGGAGAGTTATGACAATTTATGTATCCAGTGATAAATGAAGATTTATGGAATATGCAATGTTGGACCCACATGTAGAAGATACAGTCCCAGGGAATGTGATGATGATCATACAAATAATGGCTCATGGTACAGCACAGTGAAGGGGAATTGAACAGAAGGCACTGTTCTTGCATGGATATTGCACCTCATTGTGTTGAATCTACAGATGAAGGCAGCACCAACTCACTGAACAAACAATGTAGACTTGTATGTGAACATGGTGATGACTGGATTTGTTTGAGAAGATTGTAATGGATTCTAAGTTCTCCTCTGTAGACTGTGTGCATGATATAGCTGGCCTGAGGTTGGCAGATAGCCGCACACAGCCTGAGGTCAAATACTTGTTTTAGCACTATGCTGACCCCTGTCAAGTGATATCAAGCACATGGTTCAAGGGGTGGCTCAAATACTCATCAACAATGCCTGTGAAGACACAAAAAATCGTCTGAACACACTTAACATAATCTTGTGTCATGATTAGACATGTCTTCACTATCATGCATTTCAAAATGTGACAGCCACACAGGCTATCACAGACATCGTACCCATCCGCCTAATCACCACTGAGAACACATACACACAAACAGAAAATACCCCTTCCACCCAAATGGAAGCTGATCTGGAAATCAGCCGCCTAATCTACTAAGACCACAAACTAATGAGTACCAAACACAAGCTACCTTTGATATAATCACCATTTATTTCAGCACAAACAATTTTATCATTTATTTATACATCATGAACTGTCGCCCAGTATGATGCTCCCCATCTGAAACCAAACATACTATGAACAGTGCCCTGCATAGTCCATTCTCCAAACCTATACAGCAACTATCTCATCACCCCTCACTTACCAATACAGCTTTACACTATATACATACCATACAACATATATTACACAATGTATTTTTGAGGCATATTATGTACATAGCTTACTAATGATTGTCACTTCCCTTGTAAATATGTATATAATCAACGAATCACGCAAAGCCATCTACCAGTTTCCAAGGATATAGCACATGTACCCGAATCGAATCAAGAGAACAACCATTATTCACAACAGAAAACACCCACACCCACACCCCACACCACAATCCACCAACACCGCCACCACACCCACACAACACCCACCACCCACCAACCACACCCACCATACAGCCAAGTCCCCACACCAACCCCGAAAAAAACCACACCATCGGCATTCTGCCACACACCCACCAAACCCACCCATTTCCTTACGAAGATCCCACCAGGTCTACCTGAGGCAGACAGGCAGTGTACTCTTCACTCCCTGTCTGCCACAGGTAGCCACACCAACAAGCAAGACTCACACACAAATACCACCTGAAGAAGACCTGTCCAACTGGTTGAAAACGTTTGTGGCAGACGTGACTCTAGTTTTGCATGTAATTGTTATCTGTGGCATGTATATATATATTAAACAGGGAGTAAAATTGGAAGTGTTGAGTCGAACTTATACAACCTTCGAATATTTCTACTACTACAAGTTTGACCAAGTATCCCCTTTGTGGGATCCACCCCCATTCCCTCAGGTGTTCCCTCAGGTGATCCCTCGGCAGCTACCCCAGTGGGTGAACGTTGGAGGATCCCCATCATCTCTTTTAATATTTCACACAAGGACTCCCCAGGTATGACGACCCTGTCATCCGTTCAAGACATGGATCCTAAGGAGGCTTCTCCGAGTCCCTCCACCACAGACTCAGTAAGCACCTCAGGCCAGGAACCGGCCTCGAAGGAACCCCAGACAGCACCACCACAGGAACAGAAGGGCAGTAAGCGCTGAAGGCAACTTACAGATGAAGGCACTGACATCCCTCATGACCCTCTTGAACCGCGGGAACCTTACGCGGAACTTACCGAGGAGCCACAGGCGACTCGGGACTCAGCACGTAAGGCTCCCCTCTATGACGTCACAATCAACCCAAACTCGGGCTGTGAGCCGAGTTCACCCGAGTCCACCAAGATCCCAAATACGCTACCTCAGGCAGATGACAGCGCTGCCTCAGGCAACCCTCAAACCGCTACCACAGAACCAGCCACTACCACCACCATAAGTGAGTTTAACATTCCTTATTTTTGAATCCTCAGGAAACTCATGAAAAAGAGCCAAATACAATTTTTCCAACCTAGACACCTCACTAGCTAGAAACAAGCTCCCAAAAGGTCTAAATGCAGCTCATTTCCCATGAAAATTTTTTCAGCCCAGACACTGAAACACTTATCATGTGGGAACAAGCCCATGTCCAACTCAGCAAGTCCCTCACTGAACTCCTATAACAATATTGGAGCAAAAGAAGCCGCTCCCTACACACTGAAATTACTACCTTGAAGGATGAACTACATGATCACACCCCAGAAACTGAATATGAGCACATCTGAACTACTGAATAAATATGTCGATGAAACAACCCAACAGCTCTGAGAGAAAGAAAAAGCAAAGAAAATTCGTGAAAACAGAGATTTGGCAAAAGAAGAAGAAATCACTAGAGAAACAGAGGACTAACATCATGCCTGAAAACAATGTAGTAAATTCATCCGACCTAGAATTGACCCCAGCAATGACACAACTGATACAGAAAAGGTTGAATTTTTGCCCATCCCCATCACACAAACACACTAATGAGGTAGAAACACTCAGAGATCTACTCCTTTTTGAAAGAAGGTGTCGCCTCAGGCTCCATCATGACCTGAACCCCACCCAAACACAAGATACATCCACCAACAACAGTTTCACAATCCCCTCAGGATGGACCCCTCTTCCTGGCAAAAGTGCTGGCCTAGATAGCTACCTGAACCGCAACACCATGGATATCCTCCAACTCACTACTAAGAAGACCAGAACCAACCTGACCCAAGAAGAACAGGCAGCTCTAAAAACCCTCAAATCTAACAAAAATATCGAAATAAAATCAGCAGATAAAGGAGGAGCAATAGTAATCCAAAATAAAAAAGACTACGAGAAATAATGCCCCAGGCAACTCAATAACAGAGAACACTACATGAGGACAGGAGCTGACCAAACCGAAACAGTAGCACAAAGAGTATCAACCTACCTCAAATTATGCAAAAAGCAAAAAATAATCGCAGCTGATTTTCTTACCCCGAAATCACCACGCACCGCACTTTTCTATACCCTACCCCCAAAATCCACAAAGCCAACAATCCAGGGAGACCAATCATATCTGCAAATGAATGCCCCACCAAAAAAATCAGCATCTTCCTAGATCACTATATAAGACCACTAGCCAAGGAAGTACCTTCATATGTCAAAGACACTGCACACTTGCTAGAAATCCTCACCAACATCGGACAGATACCACCAGATTTGCTGCTTTGCACCATAGATGTATCAGCCCTATATACTTCAATCTCACATAAAGATGGACTCCCAGCACTGAAAGAAGCCTCGAATAACCGACCCAACCCTACTCCAGACACCAATATGCTGATCCATTTATGCAAACTCATCCTTACCAACAATGTCTTTAGTTTCAATAAAACCAATTATCGACAGGTACAAGGAACAGCAATGGGAACATGCATGGCACCTTCCTCTGCCATCCTCTTTATGGCCTACCTAGAGAAAAGTTCCCTAAAATACATATCATCACCCATTATATGGAAAAGATATGTCGATGATATTTAATTTATATGGACCCATGGAGAAACAGCATTGATCTCATTCATCAACTACCTGAACCAAGCAGCCCACCAAACCATCAAGTTCACCCATGAATATTCGACTCACTCCATCAACTTCCTAGATGTAACCATTAAGAAAGATCCATCAGGCAATCTAAGTACAGACCTGTATATAAAACCTACTGATTCCCACTCCTATCTACACTACCAATCCTGCCACCCCAGGCATATTATATCGAGTATCCCCTTCAGTCAAGCTATATGAATCATCAGAATTTGCTCAGACAGCAAAACAAAAGAAGATAGACTAAAAACCCTAGCTAATAATTTCATATCTAGAGGCTTCCCTAAGAAAATGGTATATAACAGCATAGAAAAAGCCTGTGTACACAGAAACAGAAGTACACCATCACTACAACAGCAGGAAAATATACCCCTGATTCTTACCTACCACCCAGGCCGCCTACAGATCCAATCAATCTTAAACAACAATAAAAGAATCCTTACAGTTGATAGTTAGGCATCCCACTTCAACAACAAATACAAAACCATGGTCGCCTACAGACGCCCTATGAATCTGAAAGATATTTCAGTCCACTCAGACTTCACAACAAAGAAAACAGAAGTCCAGGAAGCTTCAAATGCGGAAAAAATTGTTCAAGTTGCAGATTTATAGAAGAAACCACAACCATCAACAGCACCAGCAACAACTACCAACACAAAATACAAGGACATTTCTCATGCAAAAGCACTTTCTGCATCTATATAATCACATGCAACCTATGCCACAAACAATTTATAGGACAAAGTAGCAATACACTACACTCCCGACTCACAAGCCATCTACATGACATAAGAAGCAAGAAAGATACCACAGTAGCCCAACATTTCAACCACCACCAGCACTCACACAACAATGTCAAAGTATCTATCATTAGCCACAGCTCAAGAAACATAAACACCCGCCTCAGACACGAAGAAGCATTCATCAGACTGTTAGGAACCGGTGAACCACTGGGATTGAATATCATGTCCTAAGAAACAGTTGCATGTCTGTATTCCTTTTTTGCAGCTTCAAAATGGCATGCACAAAGCAGTCAGAGAATGAGACAAGGAAAAAGAAAAAGTTCTGCCAGACTCCCTCCATTCAACTGGCAGGGGGAACCAATTGACTTCATAAATTATATATGATTGCGACCAACAACAATAATACCACAATCAACCAAGACTAACAACTAGGGGAAGAAGCTAGCAAGAGATGGCCACATCCTCCAGCTGCACCTCCAAGAACAATCATAAACATCACACAACACCAGCAAGATATCCAACTTCCAGACCTACCTACCACCAATAGCCCTCAGAAAGCGAAATCACACAACTCCAATCCCATGACTGATGAAATACTCAGAGAAATCTTCGGCAGTCCCTTAAGTAGCTCCAGCAATGACAGTTCTGACACTGAAGAAATAATGATCATCAGCAGTGATGAAGAAGACAACATGATAAAGGCCATTGAACAAGAACTGAGTACAACACCAACCACACCCGAAAAAATCCAAACCACACCCACTCCTCTAGTAACAACAAAGACAGTTTGTCAAAGAAAACCCTTCGCTCCCTGACTATACAGGCTACCCCACAGCTGTAACCTCTGCCTAAAGAGATTCAGTACCAGAACTAATATGAATTGTCACATCAGGGAACACCATCAACGCAGAGAATATCTCTACATATGCCCATACTGCACAACAAGAAGTAAAAGGCAATATACCATCAAGGTGCATATCAAGAAAAGCCACAAAGACCGTGACCCAGCAACACCCCAGATATGCCCCTACAACCCCAGGAATGTGGCAACAAAGCCCATTATCGCAGAAGGGCAGAAGTCATCACATTAAAAGAACAATTAGAATCAAGAAACAAGCAGAAAACATCAAACCAACCTATCATATGCATAACACCTGGAAAAAGCAACAGCTACCCCGCTCCAAACAAAACACCAAGCTTATTCAAAACTCCACAACTGAAACCCAAAGACTTGAACCGCTACGTACAAACACACAGTGAAACCATATCATCAACCACCAACACCCCAACCAGAATACCATTCCAGGATAAAATCACCCTCCAGAAGGCCATAGGATTTGATGCCTCTGGCAAAAAAATCACCATCAATCACCCACTCGACCCAAGATTACATAAACAAATGAAGCAGATAGCAGATCTCACCAACAAGGCCACCCACCAACCACCATCACCAGCAGTCCCACACAACACCAATGAAGAACTCACCACCCCCCTTCAATCAGAACCAACCCACTACAACCAATCAACACCAGCCCACACCATCACCTCCAGCTATACACCATCTGCCAACACCACAGCCACACCGGCTATCACAGACATTGTACCCATCTGCCTAATCACCACTGAGAATGCATACACACAAACAGAAAATACCCCTTCCACCAAAATGGAAGCTGATCTGGAAATCAGCCGCCTACTCTATGAAGCACACAAACAATGAGTACCGAACACAAGCTACCTTTGATCTAATCACCATTTATTTCAGCGCAAACAATGATAAAATCACAGAAAAATGATAATAATCATAATCATGATAATGAAAACGACAATAACAATAATATAGATAATGATAATGATAATGATGATAACAAAAATGAGGCCGAAGGCCGGTTTTAGCACTATGCAGACCCCTTGCAAGTGATATCCAGCTCATAGTTCGGGGGGGGGGGGGGGGGGGCTGAGAACAGTGTGAAGGCCGAGGACTATAGACCAGCCTGAGTGGCTGGCCGAAATTCTATGTTTAAAAACCCAGAAGCTTTACACCAAACCCTTTTCTTTCGAGAGGGGGCTAATTTTTACTCCTCGGAAACCGACGAAGTTGGACAAGGAGAACCTGAGGTCCTTGAAAAATACCTTTATTCTGACTTCCCAGAATAGACTACTGGCTGCTTAGGCAGTCCCTGAGCTTTCCTCACTAGAACCTGCGAGGCAGATGGGCTTTGAAAATTCGTTCGACCTATTCCAGAGGAAAGGGCTGCTCTAATGGGAAATTAAACTGAGCCTATTGGGTGAAGTTCGATGGACATCAAAGCGGCTTTCATACGGAATAGAACTTAAACGCCCTTCCTCTGTGACTTCTACATTCCCACCCAATGTTTAAACACCATTTTTTCTGTCTGCCTGCTGAAAGTATGAGGATCAGATAATGCGCGCTGGGGCATGCGCCAAATGGTAGTCATTTAACCTCTGCTCTGGAAGAAAACCACTCTAATGTCCATGCCACTTCAGGTCAATTTCCCCACAAACTAGACTTACCTGTGAGGCACACTTTATTCAGTAATATATACGGTGGTAGGAATAAGGAGGAAATAGCTCTTCATGCTGGGTACCCAATCGGTTACCTTTCTGACCTAGTCGTGTTTGTTGTTTGTTGGGGTTTGGCGACATGTCTCAACTCTCATGGGTTATATTTGGTGTGTGTTCAAGATCTATGAGGGATCGATGTCTCATCCCCTCTAAGCTAGTAAGTATGTAATGTTTGCTTCAGAGAATATCCACGCATACATTCTCATACTCTCAGCATTATTGATGTCTTATTCCTATCGCTGTGTATAATCAAGAATAAACCGCACTTTACAGGTAAGTATAGTTTATTCTGGGGATTAATCCAGATGCAAATTTCTATATATTGGATCTGTATATTTACCATGGTGCTTATCCTTCTTGTAGTCGATGGAATAGCCAGATTCACATTTGCTTTCGCACTTGGGTGTGGGTTTGATTGTGCTGCTGCATGGTGGGAGAGTTCCGTTCACGTGGTGCTCGCACTTGGGAATGGTATATGGTCGGCACCCCTAACATGAGACATACAGATATGAACCAAGCTATATCATCTTTACAACTGATGAGGTTATTCTCAACAAAATGCCTTTCGGAGAAAGTTCTTTTAGAGCCGCACATTTCCATCCGTAAATAAAGTAACCTATATCCATGCACCAGGTCTGAAGGATATTAAGATATGGAATGAATTAGTTTCTCCTCCCAGCCGAGACCACGTGTATACAGGGTCAACGAGCATGGATAGAGATGGCATATAAAGACAGAAAACACAGATATGAAGATTAAGATAATAATGTAGTGAATAAACGCTGCCCATCTGTCAAGGTACCAGTCACACGATACTCGAAAATGAAAGTAGAAGATTACACTAGTTCTCTATCAAGTTCTTTTTCCTTAGTTCAGTGATATCTAAGTCGTACAATCCTCAAATGGATTCGTGTTCCGAAAATGTGGGTTAAAAGGCAGAGTCGTCAATCTGATCCATCCTCAATATAGCAGTGATATACAACAATCATTAGAGACAGGCCCTAATGAAATGTAGTGAGAAACTACACTAATTCAGACGTCGGTATTATAATACTATATCATGCTATCCAACCCAACAATAATAATAATAATAATAAAAATAATAATAATAATAATGATAATAATAATAATGATAATAATAATAATAATAATAATGATAATGAATAATGACAATGACTTTAATAACAATAACAACAATAATAATGATAGAATGATGATATTTATCATGGTGATACAAGTAATGGTAATAATAATCATAACGGTAATGATGACGATAATAATAATGATAATAAGGTGTTCATCCTTCTCTCATATAGAGACTATGTTAGATGAAACTAAAGTTTGAGCAGATCTTACGTGGTGGAGAAGCCTGGCATTGGCCACATGATCGACGGCAGAACGGCATCATGAAGTCTGGGTTAGTGTCACACTGTCCTGACCACGCCCACAGGTCGCACATGAAGTCATCGGAATGCTCGTTACGGCACTCTGTAAACAAACAAACACAGCCAATGACAACACATTCAACCCCTTGACCACGCCCACAGGTCACAATGAAGTCATCAGAATACACGTAATGGCACTCTGTAAACGAACACAGCCAATGACAACACATTCAACCTCCCGACCATGCCCACAGGTCACACACGAAGTCACCAGGATGCTAACAAACACAGAGAGGCAATCAGTACATTCAACCAGCCCATATCTTCCGATGATGAACATAAATTCATATGCTGATCAATATCTCCATGCATGATGTTCGCTACATGGATACAATCTCCTTCAGATTTCTCTCAGTGGATGGATGTTATATGTGAGAAATAAGTGCCATTGTTGATCAGACTTGGTCCGTTTGTATATTATACTCATAGTGCTAGATTTCTGACCTACATATTCTTTGCTCTCCAAAACTGAGTTGAGAGTGCAAAGATAACAGGAGGATATGTAAATGTTGTCAGTTGATATGTAAATGTTGTCATATGGAAACTACAGCTGGGGTCATATGATGCGTGCACATTGTTGTACCGAAATAAGTTGATATTAAACGGGGATAAAATCATGTTCATGGTGTTCTCAGATAGCAAGGATAGGGGAGGGGGCTAGAGATGGAAGGGGACAGACAGACAGGCAGGCAGGCAGGCACAGACAGACAGACAGACAGACAGACAGACAGACTGACTGACTGACTGACTGACTGACAGACTGACAGACAGACAGACAGACATACAGACAGACAGACAGAGACCAATACTGCTACACTCACCTCCGCAGGTGTACTCCAGTGCTAGATACTTGAAAACACCAGGACAAGCATCTCCGTAGTTCTGGTCTAGGGCATGGATTTCACACATACGCCGGCCATCACATTCACGCTGAAAAACATAATCATTGTACAATAAATGACTGTATTCTAACCTTGTTATGAAAACAGTCAACACGGGCCTGGTATGCTAACGGTGCTGTCCATCATTGATATCAATATCATTGACTGGGGTGCTCTTCCTGGACCTAAAGAAGGCCTTCGACACTGTCGACCATCACATTCTGTTAAGAAAACTCTGTGGAACTGGTATGCATGAATCAGCAGTTGCATGGTTTGGTAATTATCTGAAGGGTAGACCCAAGTAGTAAAAGTGGGTAATACAATTTCAAATGCTCGACCTGTTATGTGCGGTGTGCCTCAAGGCTCGATCCTTGGCCCACTATTGTTTATAATGTATATCAATGATCTCCACCAGTCTCTCTCACTCTCAAGAATAAGCATGTATGCGGACGATACCGCTATATCAGTTACAGGAAATAGCATCGGTACAATCAATCAAATACTCGAATCAGAACTAACAGAGGCTGCTATGTGGAACAAACTGACATTGAATACAAATACAACCAAATTGATGTATTTTGGAACGCACCAGATTTTACGACAAGTTGGTGATTTCACCTTGAAACATGGAACGGCCACCATTGAAATAGTTGATTGATTCAAATATCTAGGGATGATGCTTGAGCAGCCCCTTTCCTATGACCTCCATGTCGATTATGTTAGGAGTAAATGTCTTTAAATGCGTTTAAAGGTGTTATCTAGAATACGCGGTTTTATCAACAAGAGAATAAGTATAAGTTTGTACAAGACATTGATATTACCCCAAATCGACTATGGTGATGTCATATATGATTGCCTTTCGTTAAAATCTGCTATGAACCTACGACTTCTTCAGAACAGTGCCCTCAGAATCACCCTGAATGCAAACAGATATAGCTCTGCGTCTTATATGCATCAGCAACTCAAAATGGAATGGCTTGACGTTAAAAGAGCTTTTCACACAGCTTGCATGGTTTACAAAATCCTGAACGGTCTTGGACCCCACCACCTGCTAGACCTATTCGAACTGGTAAGCAACTACTCCAGTAGAACAACCAGAGCCACGACAAACAACGATCTACTGATACCCAGAGTCAGATTGAAAAAGACTTCCTAACAGTTCGCAATTAGAGCCAGCTTGAT
>JAUOBU010226594.1:0-28295 GCA_032360585.1 Nereis procera | reverse complement strand
TGGGGCGGTTAACGCCTGGGATATGCATAATTCGAGGGAGAGATGGTAAGTACTAACCCACAGATTAGATAAACAATTTGGGGGGTTTACATCCCCACTTTTATCTGGTTTCATGCAAACATGACTTAGTATCGGATTTAACCGTGCGTGATAACCATATCCCTCCACAGTATCAAGAAAACTATTTGTTTGATCAACATGTCGTTAATTCTGCTGTTTGCCACAGTTTTATTGCAGGTCATGTAGTTTCTTAGGCTACACCCCTCTCTTGTCTGATCATCTTCAACTGTATACAGCTGGGTAGGTTTGAAGTCAGCAACTGAATTCCTGTATGCTGTAAATACATCTCCTTGCACAAACATACAACCAGCCAGCCTATTCTAGTAATTTTGTGCTGATGGGTATCGATGCCATCTCAATGCTTCTCACTATAACAATATTTGGGAATGGAAAACTGGGTCCGTACTGTGGCATGATGTGGGGATGTGTTTTGTACCGAGGGTTTCGAGCAGTGCAGTCTGGAATTTGACTTGTGAAAACCTGTTCATATCTGACTGAGGAGAGATATTCTGGTTGTCTTATTCCAGTCAGATATATAGTGCACATTGAAGTGTTGGATATGTCTCGCTGATCATGGTCGATGATCTGAGCATTTCTCACCTTTTTTTTTCACTGTTTGCATGAATGAGACAAGACAAATTGGTGTATATGTGTTTGTGATGAAACTGTATTGATTGAGTGTTTCTACATAATCCAGATGAATTCTTGATAAAGGGAATAGAGATTGTCAACCTAACAGACTTGATGGTCCTCTCCAGGCAGATGTTTACAACTTTTGCCTTCATTTGGTCACTTGGCTCACACGCTGTAGTCACAAAATGTTTGGGAATGGTGTAATGCCATCCATGATGAGATCATTTTTCCGTGATACCTCAGAGTTGTATCATTGAAAACATTAAAAAAATTTCTTGCATTTGTAGCAATGAATTGCTGGCCTGTCTAAAGACTAGGGGGCGGGGATGTAATAGACTGCATTACTTTATGGATATTTCCAAGTTGGCTGCCCGACACTCCTGAGAAAGAACTGTGAATGTAACTCGAGTACCTGATTTGAATTGGAGAAGAATCTGCAATTTCCAAGGCATGACCATTATCTTTTCTCTTTGAAACAAGTCCAACAAATTTGAGTGGTACTGAGTACCCTACTCATTTCGGGCAAGAACCCCTCTTTCTTCAGGAAAAACAAGAAGTCACCAGGCAGTGTCTTCTATTCAGTTATGTGGTCTTTGATATCCAATATATAGTCCAAAATCACCAGTACTTAGTAAAGTATTGAAACCAATTCAACCTCGAGTATCGAATAAGTTGAGTCCTGTTACCAGTACCAATTCATACCTGGCTATTTAATCTGTCAATGCCACCCTGCTTATTTCACTCATGAATTAGTAATTTTACATGGGAAGGGGTGGCTAGGAGGGTAAAATTTTGGTATTCATGTTTATCCTCCAGAAATTTTCAGTGAACACCAAGGGCCAGCTTTGATGGCCTGCCGTGATGATAAATGGACTAAAGTTGACCTATTGCATACCATTTTGACCACCAGCTCTCCCCTCCCAGTTAATGTCTGTGATCTTGTACCTCATCATGACACAGACACAGTGGGCCGTTTTCATGAATGCCCGCCTGCATCATTACCATGCGATCTTATTTTGATATATGCTATAGAGGACTTAATTATGAAGATAGGTGAATATATGAAGCAATGGAATATGTATTGCTCAGCAGATGGTGGAAATCAGGCCACCCTGTACTGTCAGTTATCAAGGCAGGTATTCCTGTCGTTGGTAATTTTCATTCCTAAACTTGAGACAGGTTGATGATGGCCAATATTGATATCAGCCTTGACTGTCATTGAGCTGCTCAGTAAGATGGTTGTACTTGGTCTGACTAGGCAGCCAGCTTCATCTCTTCTCCAGAAATAGCTGGGTATGGGTCAGTGTAGCATCAATCACTGGGTCTGTCACTTCCCCTTGTTCTGATTTAGCCAGTTGGTGTCTGGCATCTGGTAGTTCTCAGCAAAATGTCTTCTGTGCAATGTGGGGCAACCCACATTCATAGTTTATATGATGGCAGTAAACATTCCTCTCTGTCAGTCATGGGCTGAATTACTGAAATTTATTGCCAATTGCTATCTTTTCTCAGTGATAGAGACTACTTGAGCTGTTTCTTGTAGAGAGTCTGAGGATGCTTTTCCTTAGCAGCCAGTTTTTTTTCATGACACAAGCCCATTTACTGCCATTCGCAATATGGTATGGGGGGGGGGGGATACCGACTCCCTTGATGTTCTTTGCCCCTTCCGGAATAGGAAGTTGTCCACACGCTGTTTCACTCAGATGCCTTATGACATCCTTGCAATGCAGGTTGCATAAGTCGGGGTGAAGTGATCTGTCATCATATTATGGTAACAACTTCATGAATCTTTCTATGAATATACATCCCTATGAAATGAAATTAATTTTTTGTCTGTTCTGACATTTTGGAAGTACTTGCCCTGTCACCTTAAGGTTGTACAGATAGACAGAAATATCCATGGTTAGGTGATATGCAGTATAGTTATTTTCATGCCATGTGAGAGTACTTAACGTTTGTGGAACTCGGTGCGGGGGATCGTGTGCATACAGAAGGATTTAGCTACTTGGAAGGTAGGGGCTTCGATTGTTTACCAAGGCCAACACTATTCACACATTTTTGAAGGTATTGATGAGCTGCATGCTGTCAAAGGTAATATGGAAGAGATTTGCGGGTGGGATGTGGGGATCTTCACTAGACAGTTCTTACTTGAGATTTAGGCGGAACATACACAGATCACGCTCACTTCTAATTTTATTTGCAGCAGGTTATCACAGTCTCAATCCGTGATTGGATTAATTAGCCACCTTGTGTGTGAAACTGATCAGTCAATCAAACACAACTGTGACTATTTTTGGAATTGTACAGCTTCATTCTAGTGCCTGATCACAATTTGAGGATTACTTTTGTAACATTAAGGGTGGATCACATTGTTGGGGATGATTTTGAAAATCGGTTGCATTGACACCAAGGTAACATCCTGACAGTATATTTTGCCTCAAAGATGCTTGCTCTTGCTCTGATACTAGCAATGATCAGGAATGGGCTGCCACTGCAGTCTCACATCTTGTGGATATCACAGTTTCAGTTTGTATATTGTCGTGCTGGAGATCGATTCCATACACCATCTCAGTTGGATCATTTTTATCACATTGCTACAACATGCTGGAATAACTGATGGCTTGTTCCCTGAAGGTATGAGGGATGTATATCATGTTTTTGTCTAGACTTGCGTGACCAATGCTGGCATTGAAAAGGTTGTGTTTGTGCAGGGTTGAATGTATTCACTGTTGACTGTGATCAGATAATTGGGGCAAGTCTAATCCACTTGTCTGATAGCCATACATTCGCTGCTGACGTGATGCTCCTGGTTTCAACATACCTCAAGAACCTAGCTGAGACCATCTTGGCTCAGGTAAAATCTCTTTGTACTTGATTAGTGATTCTGATCCACCTTTGAGGTGGTAGCTAATGAAAGGCTTTTCTTCATTTCTTTCCCTATGTTGCTCGTGGATATTCTACGCCGATCCGTCATGCCCGTTTACATTCTGCCCTTACCATTTGATAACTCAATTTGTTGCTATCTCACTGTCGTTTCTTCCTCCACTGGCACACCTCATAACAGAGGCAATCACATTTTGACCAGCCCCCATCCCAGATGGGTGGACGGTTCGGTGGTGGCAGTGGAATGGGAGGAGGAGGAGGTGGTGGCAGTGGTAGTGGAAGCGGAAGCGGCATGGGAGGCGAAAGCCGTGGTAACATGATGGGCGGAAATGGCGGCAACCAGATGATGGGCGGTGGCGGCGGCAGCGGTGGCAGCAGCATGGGTCGACGACCAATGGGTGGCCAGGAAGGTGGCCAAGGAATGATGCAAGAAGGCCGTAGCCGACCCCAACAAGAGGATGACTTCTTTGAAAGCAAACGACCGCGAAGATATTGAACAATTCTGACTGCTGTTTGATACAGTATGACCGGCAGCATACCATTACTTATCATGATGGAAATTGTATCCAGAGTACATTTTATCTTACATCTGACCTCCAGCATCATGGGTTTACTCAGTTCCTGGTATGAGAAGACTAATACTACCCGCAGCAACTGTTGGCTAGGTTCCTTGCAGGATCATAAACTTTACATCAAGGATAGATGCCATGAATACTAGAAAGATGAGATTGGAGAAGCTCATAGCATCATGGAACCCATTTCATTATTTATTTCAGGTGTAGAACTTTACTTCTGTATAGGTGAAAATACCACAAATATCAACGTTTTGTGCATCATACAATATCACGATAAAACTGCCAAATTGATGAATCTGCTTGTGGTATTCCAGTGTTCAGAACAGTTTGACCAAAGTGCTAGCGCTGATGTCAATTGAAGAAACACTCTAGATTATGTGCATCTAATTTTTGAGGACTGACTAGACATTTTACAGGCGAAAATCAGCTTTTAGAGTCTTGAAATTGACAAGAAAACAAGTGATGTTTTTATTTGTTTGTGGCTGTATCATACCGTCCTGCTTCAGTTCGCCTGTTTGATATGTAGATTTTTTGGAATCACAGGCCAAATTCCAGTTGTGAAGATTACCAGTCACTGTCTCTTCAAATTGGACCATGATTTTGAGATCTGGAAAAGTCTCTTGACAAGCAAAAGCTATCAGTCGCATTCTATTTTTCTATTTTCTGAGTACGCATGAATAAGTTATGTTCAAAGAATAGTATGACTTTATAGTTTGTGGTGTCTATGGACCATGTATTTATGTCGTTTTTATCCAAAATAAATGTAATATGTGTCCATCGGATTTTCAGTTCATTTCAAATACGTAGAGTTTAGAAGGGACCTCAAAGTGGTGAAATTTTTTAGTTTTGATGAGACATTTGTTTCTGTATTCTTAGCATGACAGTTGGGGAAGGAGCATTTTGACTCAGAACAAATTGATGTCATTTATGCAGTCAGTTGACATTGAACTAGCATTATTCATGTCCCACACTCTGAAATAACGCAGGCTTGCTTGAGCGGAAGGTAGTCAGATGGTTGGAGAATTTTCCCCCCAACAAATGGGGTAGGACAGTGTCTTGGAAGTAACGACCAGGTTTTGTAGTCGTCAGGAGGAAGACCTGGAGATCTTGAGAGCCGAATATCGCGACTAGATCAGCAATTACCTCACCGAAGCTTTGATGGTGCTGCCTTATGAGCCACCACTCAGGCTGTTCAATGGACTGCTCATTTGAAGAGATGATCTGCAGTTTTTTGATGTCGCTGGGAATTGGATACATATCAGATTGCTTGAACATAATGCAGAGACAAAATGACCATCAAATTAGAGGGGGGGGGACTTCACTTTCGTATAATGGGTCTCTTCAAAGCGAGTACAGGCAAACATTATAGTGCATGAAGACTGTCTAATATTCATTCAGTAACAATTCCCTTGTTTCAATTTATTTCATAAAACCAAAACTAAGGAAAATTTGCTCATTTCGAAGCATGGATAGAACCAAAACCTTGGAGCTGCTGTATGGGATGAGGAATTGGCGAGAGAAACAGCATTTTGTGTCTCCAGGCAAGGCTTGTCAAGACAGAAACCAATGCTTGGAGTGCAGATTCCTTTTTGCAGCGCAATATAAATTTCTCAAAATGACTAAACTGCTGTATCCCAATGAGGAAATCTCCCATCTTGAAGACCATGGCGATGTACCACTGTGCCAGCATTGAGAGCACTCAGAGCTGGGCCAACTAAAATTCATGATATTGTACCAGTGCGCGAATCAGTCATCGGTCATGAATTAGTAATTACACTATTACTCGGATGAAAAATGACCAGTCATCCTACATGTGGCTTGAGTGACCAGAGGTTTCCTGATTGATGATGTCATGCACACCATTTGAGGTTAGCCACTGCCTTCAAGCTAGAGATTTGAATGGAATGGCATTCACTAATTGTACATTTTAAACCTAGAACGGGTCTGACATGGTTGAAATCTATATGCATGAGGCAACCTTTATAAATAGGAATTGGTATGTGTTGGGTGACTTATGCATCAAATACAACTGTTATCATATTCATCAGAAGTGCGTTGGGTCTTATCAAAGCAGGCATTGCCAAAAGTTTGATACCCACTATTACGAACAAATTTCCACTGGCCCATGAGGACTGATGTTCAAATTTTACTCTCCCAAATGAATTTTCCCAGGGAGTAGGGAGAGTGGCCAAAGTCCGACTGATTCAGTGTAGATTTCAGACAATCTAGGTAACCCTTTCATTTTCCTATATGTTAGTTGTTGCCAGAACATCATTCATAGTTATACTAAGACCTAAGGACACCTAAAGAATGTCGATTCTGGATTTCTCATATGACTGTAATTGAAAGTTGCAACAAACTGACAGGTGCAATGACTGATGTGAAGATGGAGGAATGGGTACACAGCACAGAGGCTGACACCTGTTGTCTCATGGTGATTGAAATAGAAACCTACTATTTGCTAATTATTTTGATCAGTGATCTAGTTTAGGGTGGTTCTTAATGATTTGCTAAGTTGTTGAACTTGCCATCATGCCTTTCTGCCAGGCCGAGAGATTGTGTGTATCCAGCTTGATGTAGTTTCTAGTGGAACTATGCCCAGTTCCTGTTTATTCCAAATTATTGATGGCATTGCAAATAATTCTAAATATAAATAACAATGGTGGATATATTTTCTGTGAATGAAGACCCTTTCTCCCAATTGTTTGCATTTAATTGATACAGAAGCCTTGAAATCATCCCTCCTCCTTGAAAATGTGTTAAGCGCCACGCAGAACTTCAAGTCTGTGACGGACATTGTATTTTCATGCCTGTCAGAGTCACTGCAATGTTAGAAAGGCGCTGCATAGTCTGCAAAAAATTCACTCCACAGCAAATTGAGATAAATATTTGATTTAGAGGTGCATAATAAAGATCACCTGTACTGGGCTTTGACAGAGATAAGTAATGGAGCTCTTGATATGGAATTATGCTGTACCGCAGGCCGCGCTTCAGTGGTCCCAGCTGCCTGATAGGAATTGTTTGAATTGATGTTCTCTGACCACAGCCCGGATCAGTCATGATACATAAATTTCAGAATTTGAACATCCTCACTGACTTCCGGCTGGCCCACCATGCTATTGAGGGCTTGAATGACCAGAGGTATCCTGGTTGACAATATTAACACCACTCGGGGATTATCCATCACTTCCAGATGGTATTGTAGAACAAAATCGCCTTCCAAAAATCACACTATCTCCCCAAAAATCAGTGACATGTCAAAATCTTTATGCAGGGAGTATCCGCATACACAGAAATATATGTTTGGAGACTGTAATTTTGTATATTTTGTACAAGACAAGTGCTTGGTCAGGTAACAGAACAAATCAGGTAGTTAGTCTTGTGACAGAAACATGATTGAGATCTTACCAAAACATTGCTTCTCTTATGTTCTGCCCTTGACTGCTGGACCAAGAGCTTCTGGCATTTTCCTTCTGTAACTGCATTTCCCATCTGCCCGACCCCTCCACCCTCATATGAGCATGCGTGCCTTCCTCTTTATCTCACTATTCACTCATCCATCTAGATAATTGGTCCCCAGCTCGCACATGAGAATCCTAATCAAAATCCTGGTAGCCATTTGTTTTTGTCCTGTGCAGGTCTTGCACTTTCATCCTGAGTAGAATGATGTATAAGCAATTTCTTAACTGCTTAGAATGTCAAATTATGCCCAAATGAACTCCGTTGCTTCATGGTGCAAGAAATTATGCCATGGGTGATCCTTCACTTTGAAGCGGTGTAACTTCACAATTTGGTGTCTGGCAAATCCAAAGATATTTGCACATCCTTCATATATCAGGAGATATCTTTGAATCTGCCAATCACAAATCTATTTATATGTTGTTGGGATCGGGATTTCTAGATCATGCTTGTATTGTGAGGTCGTATGCTAGGATTGCATTGATCAGTACCTTATTGCAATTTCAGAATTTGGCCCATGAAATTCTCATCCACACCATCACTAATGGTTCCAATTGTTTTCTCTTATTAAAAACTGAGTTTTCATCACTGATACAGAGATTGCCAGACTGTGCAGCTTGGTGGGAATACCACTTCAAATGTCTGAAAGCTGCATCAAATAAAACCCTTCTATGCCTGAATGATGCATAAAATCTAATGATAAGGTGGAAAAACTGATTTATTCAGGAGACGGTCATAAATTTGTGAGACGAAAAACCCCAGACAAAATCACTGGTTGAGAAGTCACATCGGGGTATCACAATTGCAATTTTTTTCAATATCAATGCTGAATTGAATCAATAATATAATAATATAATGTTTGAAAGCCTGTTTCTTGCTGAGTATTTTGATGTTTTTATTGTGAGAATCGGACCAGTATTAGCAAAGATATTGAAGAAAATTTCAAGTTTGTTTGGCATCCAACATTCTAGAGAACGGCAGCCATTGATTTGATACTACTCACCACACTGATCCACTAGGTGACACTGACATTTTGTGGCCACCCAGCTCATCCTTGGCCTTTGGTTGACAGCCAGCCCTGCACGCCCACATCACAACTCCCTACCCACATCACAACTCCCTACCCACATCACATATAACCCCACCACACCCACTCTGCACTACCCACAATACATCTCATCACACCACCCCACTATACCCACACCCACACTGCACTACCCACATCACACAAGACCACACTACACCACAGGCTAGCACAAAGATAAAATTGCCTTTAGCCAGTTCGGCTAAAACTGTCTCTCTATCTTTAGCCAGACATTGATTTGAGCTAAAATTGGGAATAGTTTTTCATATCAACTCTATATGACATTCTAGGTGATCTCTCAATTGATATGAGAAATTATGTAGTACTCCACACTGTAATATATCCTATCATCCATTTTGGCTAAAGGGGAAAAGTAGAAAAACAATCTAAAACATAAAACCTGCTGTTTCTGCAGGGCGAGCCATAAGAATGGGTGTTTGAGCAAGTCCCATAAGCTGCTTTGGGCACATAGAATTTCCAAAAAGCACATAAATTCACTCTGTGTGCCCAAGAGGCTCATAAAATATTAGTCAGTCTGCTGATATGTCATTTGAGCTTGGATATGAAACAATATCTTGAGTACAAGTGGCCATTTTTTTAGATTTTTGCAAATCAGTGATATTATCCTATTGAGATATCTTGCTTGCTCTGGATAACTAAAATGTAGTGGCCAGGAAAATGCTATTGCAAATTTTCCTGACTATCTGGACTGGGCCATGGAAAGGTGGAATGGCATTCAATGATTGTAGTGTCTGTTCTGAGTCTATGATATTGTTACAATCATGGCTTATCACCAGAGACTTAGTGTTCTCAGCTCAGAAATTTGAATAAAACGCCTCTACCCAATGCAGTGAAACATGAAGTGATTGATGATCAATGCTCTTACATATCAGTATCATAACCATTATAATTATCCATCCAAACTCAACCAAATTTATTATATGACCTTGACCCTTTAGTAATAGACTGGAAAAGTGAAGTATGGATGAAGGTTGCTGGGTAGACATCCCTTGCCGATGATACTTGCATCTAGTCACTGCTTCTAGTTGCTATGAAATGTCTCGCCAGCCACGCAGCATCTTTACCACAACAGAAAAAGATTCCCTGCCTTGGAACCTCTGATCTTTTCTAGATTTCAGAATATGAGTTGGCTACTCTGAGGGATGGTGAGGCTTTTGAAATTAGTATTCAAGAGTAGAGAATTGAAGTATTGCTCCTTAAAAAGGTTTGCATTACTTCGTTGAAGTTGGCAAAGCTACTCCCTTAGATGTGTGGTTGCTCAAAATACCCCGACTTCTGTTGTTTTGTATTCCGATATTATTTGAAGCCCCTTCCCCATTTTGCAAGTTAGTCTTATATAACCCATCCGGTGTTGAAAAGATGATAAACCTCAACCAACCAACCAACCATTTTGCAAGTCTAGATTCTTTTTCAGTGGGAGCTGCATCTGGATGGTCGTCAATGATCTGCCGGGAGGGTAGCTTCTGAGCATTATTGAATTACATGGAGAGGGGCTCTGAATCATGGAAGCGCAAGGCTCTCTTAAGGGTTCTTATGGTGCTTTGATAGAATCTCAGAACATCGCAGAGAAGACCGCAGGTATCATTGCCATCATATATTGGACTCATTTGGAACAGGTAGAGATTCCTAATTACAAGATTAGAACTGGTTGGGACTGCTCTGGAGCACACTTAGTCCCTTCCCAGGAAGGTACTACAGGACTCGACACACCCTCACTGAAGTCATCTACAATCTTCATCCTGCTATGCACAGGTATCCTCATTTTCTGAAGAGAGCTCTCCACAGTGTAGACCTATCCATTAACCAATCATGGATCCAAGTTCCTCATGAATTCTACCTCAGTGACACAATGGGTCAGTATTTCTTGGTGTCACTTGCAAAGCCAGCCACTGTCGACCTCCTAAGGAGTTCCACAAAATACTTCCGTTCTTCACGAAACACTCTGAAAGGACAACACTTATTAAACATATTGCAGATCTGTCAAACCTGCCTTGAGCAACAACCTTTCTCCAAGCAAATAGTACTGTCATTGACACAGCTTCAACTGGACTGTCAAACCATTGTTCAAGACAAATTTTATCAAAAGTGTCTGCCTGTCTACTGTTTTGGGTTGTCACTCGGGACAGGTTTGATTGCACTTGGAGAACGGATGAAGGCATTCTTGACTTAACATGCACATTGTAAGTATGTGAGACAAAATCAATGAAACAGCAGAGACCTATCAGGGTCTCGGCATAAATCACTTCACAGTGGCTGTCCTAAACCAGGCACATTCCTTTTATTAGCCTATTTATTCTTTCACTTGCTAACTTACCTCCTGCAGTATAGAGAATCCTAATGACAATCCTCTAACAAAAATCTCTCCAGAATCCTTGACCCTGTTTCAGTTTCAGAAGCAGGTGAGTTGCCACCTACTGGCATATATTGTTTGATTTTGTGAGATTTGGTTACTCTGGGAGGGGGAGTGTGCAGATAGAAGACTTGCAGTGTGCGTCTTTATAGCAGTTCATCTTATGCCTTCTGGAAAAGCTGAACTTGCCTCTGTGGGCATTGAGGAAGTCCTTTAAACGTAGAAGAAGTAAATTCTCAAGCCAGAAATGGAACTAGTGGGGGGAGGGTCAAGAAGGCTCTCATTCAGCTCTGGAACCTTCCAGGCAAATTCAACAGAGCTTGCAAGGAGGATAAATCTTAACCTTATTTAACTTTTATAACTCCTTGTCTTGTGACTTCATTTACAAGGTCACACGTCACCTATCATTATGAGCAGAATAGCAGATCTACTGCCACAGACCCCCCTGAACACACCTTGTAATAAATATACTACAGCGCTGAATTCAGCGGTTATTTCACCAACATGTATCTCTTTGCTGAGTTTGATATTGACAAATAAATGCTAAATCTAATGGCAAATGCAGTTTTGGTGAAATGGGTCCATACTTATATCGCCCACCCTGTGGAATAGTTATAAAGAGTCAATCCAGCTTCCATGAGTGGGCACCTTTTATTCTGTACACTGCCCGCATTAGATCACGTGCATGCGAAGTCTTCACTGTCTAGCCCAGAGAAACATCTAGGTTGCAACGTTAGTTGTCGTCTACAGTCTGATATTACTGTCCAGCTCACAAGTTCAAATGTATTATCTTCTGCCAACATATTTAGATGTGCATGCATGTGAGGTATACTAAACTTCTCTTAACATAAAGAAATAAAGATATTGATATAGTCAGTTGATCCTGTCAACAGAATTTGTGCAAGAACTTCAGTTCGCTATGTTCCAGGCAAATGGTGATTCATTTCATTGTCACTGCTTTTGAGGAACATGAATGTAAAACTTCGATATATAGACAGATACCAGAAAAAACAAGCGTCTAACTTCGATGCAGCATGAATACAGCTCAGTTGAAACTCTATATCTCTGAGGTTTCATCTCATTGAGCCGCAACTCAAAGGCTGCTATTAAGTTGTTTATATTAACTGATGTATCAGCTACCCAAGATGAAATATTAGGGACCAACTGGCTTCTATAATTTGGAGTGTACAAGTTCATTGAATTGAGAATCTACTGTCTGACCCAATATTTTCTATTGGCTAGCAAAGATGTGATATCGGGGGTCCGTGCAGCGTAAATAACATTGGCCAAATTAACGGATTCAGCCCTTGTCCACTGTGATCCTGGTGGGACTCCTTTGCGTGCCACTTCTTAATCCTGACCTAAAATCCAATTCTTTCGTATGACGTAACGATTCTTGAAAACCTTGAGCTCGTTGACGTGCCAAAAACGGGGTCTGGTGAGGTTGGAGCTTGGTAGGCACTGATTGGCAACCATGAGCATTCATTCATACCTGACTATCATTCTTCTTTATTCAGTACTCCCCATTGTTTCTAATCCAGTCCTATAGCCAGACACTCTTTGTCTCTTGGTTATAGGCACTTGCCCTGTTGTTTAGAGAAGCACATTTGGGATCAAGGTTTGTGTGACCTGGAAATGATCAGGATTGTGAAGTCATTGAGAATGAGCTCACCAAAGAACGTGCTGTACCTGAGAAGTTCTGTAAGGAAAAATGATCCTGAAATAATCCCAGAAAAAGTCACTGTATTTGGAGCCAATTAGTCATTTGATAGTTCATACTTCTCCAAATTCTCGGAGCCAGCTGGCTTGAAACAGTTTGAGTTTAGGTAGGTGGAATGTAGCCTCATGTAGCTATGGTGACTCAAAAAGTAACCATTCATCAACTCAAGGAAAATCAACAGGCCCATTTGAAATTCCATACCTTATTGTACCATATGCCTGGTGAATGCAGTTGTGATGGTCCCCCTTCATATACAATGATTGTCGCTGTATCCACCAAAGTGTATACATACTGATACAGGGGTCACATTTGCATGCATATCACTGTTGGCAATGACTGCCAGCTTCAACCTTCTGAAAATAAATCCATCAAAAATAACTTATTTACACCACAAACAGTTGGATTTCACTTTCAGATTACAACCTCCTTCATTGACAATTAATACACCTGTTTAGATTGTGTATGACACCTTGAGGTGTTGGGCCGTCGTAAGATGTTTTTTGAAGTTTTTCAGAACCCGCCAAGGGTCACAATACTTGCCCCATCAGGCAGGTGCTCACCAAATTTCACCACTTATTTGTTGTTCATTCTTCGATTCTGCTTGGTTTTTGTGCAACTTTTCATGATGATTCAGTTGTCTGAATGTAAAATTTGACTTCCCACGGCAAGATGGCAACCCTGAATGTCAAGCCCTGCCCACTTTCTTCAGGATTGTTGCCTGCTTTTGTTCTTTCAGGTCTTGCAAAAAACCCTGACTGTTGTCATGTATTTATGGTGAGGGCGTGGTGATGCACGTTATTAGAAATAGGCATGGGCATGAAAGTATATACTCAATATACATGCACCCATTTTCATCCCTAAAATTTCTGCCTGCCCCACTTTCATCCCTGGATAGGGTCTTGATGTGTTCAGAGATATGTTCAAAAATGCTATTCCCTTCTTACCATAAGCCATCCTTTGCCAGAAGAATTGATTTAGAGAGGAGGGTTCAAATGTATGTTATGTATTGTCCTTTGAGAAATTGCTGTAGATCATGGCACAGGGGTCCACAAGTTCCAGCGTGCTTGGAGGTCAACCAAGCTTCGATATGGTGCCCATGGGTCGCTCCCTTTCCGTCCAGTGACATGGATTCAAGGTCCAAGGTCATATAACTGATTTCCCTTTTACAATACCAAATCTCTCAATCTTGAAGGTCTCATATCTGCCATTGTATGTAGTTTTGGAACATTTCTTGTATTTTCTCAATGTATTGAAATCTCCTGCAGGACAGGAGTGAATTTCGTATAACTTCACATACTGTTGGGAACCCGTTACATGGGTGTCTCAGTATGGCACGAATGGCACTGACAACAGATCCAACAATGTCTGGTATATTCTAATGATTATTGAGCCCCAAATTCAAGTCATCATTGGAAGGTGTCCTGTGATAGATGAAAAAACTTGTTTACCTGTACCTTTGTGTGAGATCAAATTTTACAATTTCTGGAAAATGAAGAGATGGTTTTCATCATCAGACACATTGCAAGTTAATGTATTCCACAGTATGCTACTAAATCGGTTTACATTGAGTATCACGCTTACCCTTGTTTACCTCGAACCTTGAAAAAAGCCCACTTTCTGAAAATGTTGATTTTGAAATTTGTTGTCATTGCCAATGTGGTGGTGTACATGAAAGTACAGCTCCCTCTCCCTGTTCGTTTGTCCCAGGTCAGAGGTCAAGGTCACAGGAGCTAGAAGTAAAATTATGGTTCTCATGCAACCTAGCTCATTGTACATGATGCCTCTCTTCTTTTTGAGATCGCATTCACTCAGTCACGGAGGCCAGTGCCTCCCCTGTGTGTATAGTAGATAGAGATCTATACGACAGGGGTTACTTTATGCGACCAAGTTAGTGGCTGAACTAAACAGAGACCTGCAGTGCTGGATCACAGCAGTCAACCTTCAGTTCTAACTTATCCATGCTGATGTAAGTCGTGTTTCCCTTCCAGTGTAGATGCTCATTTCTATATTGCTGTAGATGTTCCAATTCTTGTGCAGGGTATTATGCCTCTCCATTGCCTTGTGTATTGCTAATCAGTTTGGCTGCTGGTCTGCTCTGCCATATTTCTATTGACAGGCTGCAATTGCCTGGGGTTTCCACCTATATGAATGGAAGATCCACAATCATACATGAAACATTCGTCATCTTTCAGAGCTCAGATGTCAGCTTTGCATAGCCAGGGCTCCCAATTGATTGAAGTTCGGAGGTCCTAGTTCATATGGTACCTTTCTATTAATAACAATAAGCTGATGGACTTGCCTGTCATTTTGAGCTAGTATTTGGATTATATTATAGTGTCATCTCAACTCTCAATCACTATGATAATCACACCAGATTTTCCTTCTTGATTTTTCTCTGTTGTTGTACATGTTTATCTTCTTCCAGAGCCACTGATAATGTGGCATTGATTGCCTTATTTCTGACTCCTTGGTTACAGTGAATTTCTCACTAATTGGTAAGCATGTTGCTCTTCATCAAAGCTTAGCTGTTGGATCACTTCCCTGTATGGAAATTATACAAGAGATCACTGCAAGTAGTGCCCCAGTCTCGTACTATATAATCCAGTTATACCACCACATTCACTCATTCGGTCTGTCTTATTGGAAATGGCAACTAGGTACCCGAGAGCAATATATGCCAATTAATACTAAGCTCTCATCTTTGCATGCTTGGTCATGCCAGCCCACCCTACATGTTGATGAGCAGCTCACCATGTAGTGAGACAAAGCATCTTGTCAGTGCATTGAAACACCTCAGAATTGGCTCACCAACAAGCACTATTCACTGTTGCAGAGCTGGGATCCTGAGCAAGAGCTTGTTTTCATTATCAGATTGAATTACGAATTCACTGCTTTGATACGGTGTCATCAATCTCTACTTTTGGTCGATTCCAAAAATTGAACTGTGATGATGCTTTTTCTCAGCTTATGAGATTATTATCTAGACTAAATTTCACTGTCCAATAGAGGGTTTATTCTGTGTGAGGGTGAAGCAGTTCTTGTGAATTAGAAAACCTAATGAAAATCAACTGTAATTGCTGGGAAAAAAAAAGAAATAAAACCCTCATGACCTGGATGAAAATTATGCATAGATGAACTGATAATTGGGCAGCATCGAGGCTGAAAGAGGTTTGATCCTTTTTTTCCCTCTCTTTGTATGATCCCAAATTCTACCTGTATCCCATTGAGAGGTCCAAGAATATATTCCTACATCTATACAAACTTGGCCATAATTCTTTCATTCCAGTTTGATGGTAGAGATCGAGAAGATTGGTCTTGCATCTTTGTTAATTGTTGTTGACTTCTGACCTGGTAAATTTGTAACAGCACTGTACCCAAGTGAGCAGAAATGTTTTGGTACTTACTGTATAGCAGTTGGATATTTGAGTGAGAATTTCATTATTCTTGGATTGTGGTTGAGCGTTATAGATGCAGGATTTTTCCAAAAAAAAATTCTCATCTGGTTAATTATTTCTGTCCGGCTGCCTAAATTTTGCACATCATCGTGAATAATGAACTGAACTGATGTGCATGCATCCGAGTAGCTGACCACATTTCTGTCTATAGGTAACTCATGCACTTTCGACAAATGCTATATTCCTCAATATTCAATGTATCATCTTGTGATGAAAATGAATCGAGTCCTATGAGATCAAACAATTTTCTGTTTGGTAACGTTTGGCCACTGCAGGAAATTTCAGAGGCCCAGACAGGTCAGGGACCCAATATACTGTTTGTTGTGTATTGTATGCATGAAAATACTGTATGACTGAGAAGAAACTATTTTTCTGATCAACATGACATCACCATATTGTCATCAAAGATAAATTTAGGTAGCATCCGAATGAATTCATCAAGATCAGTTCTCTCTCTTTTGCCATCATGATCGTAGTTTCAGATTGCATGTGGCCATGCTTGAAATCTCAAGGACAAGGGCTAGTCATATATAATTCCATGATTGGATGCAGCATTCAGCTTCAGGCACATGGGCCCAGCATAGTGGCGAGTTCAGGTTTGTATGTCATTTCTGCCAGACATTGGTATCTGCCATGTTCCATTGTGGATCAGAGACAAGTGTTTACTGATTGCAACTTTTTAAACAGCCTTCTTCATTGTGTTACTCCAAATATTTTATTGTCAGTTGAATCTCGATAGTTGGAAGATGAGTATGGTGAAACCAGCAACAAGAGACTGGCACAGATACAAACAAAAGCAGTCTTATGAGAGGATAATGTCCATGGTCTAGGGACCAGGTTGAGAGCTGAGAAGTTGATTTGGTCAGAGGTGTTTTCTCTTTGCAGGAATCAGTAACATACTTGAAGGACCTTTTATGGACTGTAAATATGTGCATTCACCAAATACACCGTATGCAAGGTAGCACAAGTCTGTCTTGCATCATCAAGTTGAATCTATCATGGGAACCAGACAGTTGCTCGAAATGGGATTACGTACTCTTTAACTGGGATGTTGGTGGTTTGTATGAGGGGCATTTGACATGTTCAGATTTGGCTGACAAGTCCAGCAGAGCTGCTAACTCCATACATTGTACCTCAAGATAAAATTAGCAGTAAGCTCTTTCATGAAAACATGTCTATGCAAGCTACAAATATTGGGTTGTTTGGGTGGATGTATCAATGGGTTGGAACCCTGTTCACAACAATGTCAATTGTGATCACACTTGTATATTATCTTATTGACTTCTTGGTTTGTCAGATGTTTCACAGTCCTAGGATGTTGCTGAAAGCTTTACATTTAGTCTTATGTAAATGCCACGGCCTAGCTGCGCAGCTGTAATCAAGATATGTCTACATAGAGGTAATGTATGTCCTCGAGAACTCTGTAGCTGTGATCTGTCAATGTGTATGGTGATATCTTTTGCATTTCAGGTAGAAGGGTGAAACTGACAAAAGACAAAATAGCATATTATTGGCAGTACCCACTTGCCTCCTAGAGCTGTGTTTGTGCGGTTGGCAATAATACTTACCCCACTCAAGTCTTATACTGGTCAAAGTTAGTTGAGCAAAGTTTGTACCAGAATGAGCTGATCAGATTGTTCAGTGAAACTGCAATATTTGATCAAAATCTACCTATCGGATTGTGACAATGACTGTAATTTAGTCCAATTTTGTGATCTTGAGAGAACTACTCAGCCTCGCGTGTATTTCTGAATAAGCTACCTGCTCAGCCAGCTGAAATGTGAAATCCTTGTTTGAGGCATTATTTTCTGGTTTCAACCATTTTTTTTGCCTCAAATGTGGATTTTTGTACTGTTTTTATGGCTGTATGTTCGTTATTTAGGCATTAGATAGGGAGATTATGGTATGTGACTGCATGGACTGGAATCTATTTTGATTTGAGTGTAAAATACAGACTTGTTCAGACTTCTCGCAATCACTACATTTTTTTGACAAAATGGACAAATACCACACACTTGCAACTGCAGAATAATGCAGTGATGGAACCAGCATATTTCATGAAATATCAGTTCCAGACAGAGTATCCTAAACATTCGAATTGGATAAGAACTTGGTGTGAGTGAACACTGTCTCACTTTGTAAAGAACTGCCACTGTTATTCCAACACAAACAAACAAAATGCTCAACACATAGCTGCTTTATGAATCGCCCACAAAAACCATGAAATGACCACAACTGGTGGTGTACTTCCCATAATGTGCTGACGTGAATGGACTAAGTAAGCAGCTCCCATCAAGTTTCCACAACTGTATTCATTTACAGCTGCAAGTATGGCACATAGTCAGTAAATGAGATACTTGTAAGAATTCATACCTTAAAGTTGTGATTTTGTCCATGTTGGGAATTTTGACTCAGCTTTTCATCCCTTCCCATACATGAACTATCTGGTCACATGGCAGTTCTTCATAAATGTTCCTGTTCTAGCTCATAAAATTTTGCATGGATAATTCATGCGCATGAAGTCCCTGGACACTTGATGCCCTGGAGCTGTATTATAGATGAAAAAGTGCTGAGCAGTTCAGAAATTAACCTACTCCATGGAGAATTTATTATGGATCGTCACACAATAGTTCACACGATCTTGTTGTCACTTTCAAAAGTTGGAAATTTCTGGTCACGGGGTACTGAAAAAATTATCAGCCCCATTTCTTGCACATCTTGTTATTGATGAAACAAATGGAAATTGCATTGTATGAATTGTGAACACAGCATCTGTACAGATGTTTTGACTATTAAACTGATATGTTGGCACCAAACATGCCAAACGCCCCCTCTCAAAAAAATCATGAGACTATATTCCATCTGATGATAGTATATTTGCTGTAGAGAATTATATTCAAGCTTCCTACTGTTTATATTCCCATTTTCTGGTGATGAGCCTGAATCACATCTTGCTTGAGTTACTACAATTTCCAGTACAGTTTTATTTCATTTGGTTGCAAGGTTGCTACTCTCGCATCTTTTGAAAGCAAGGTTGTTGTGTTGTGATTAGTTATTTATCCTCGGCTACGCCTCCATGCCAGTGGCACATTTCCAGCGTAGCCGAGCATAACCATCTATCACAATCCAATTTCTTGTCAGTGAATGAGTTTGCATCATCTATGTTAAATGTGAGCTGTAATGTCGTTGGCCGGCCCAGATATTTGATATTCCCCAAATTCTATGGCTGTCCAGAAAAACAATTAACCAGTCACTACTCTTAGAACTACTGCTGATACCAGTGTAATATAAAGATGGTCAAATTCTATCTCATCCTATGATGCAACTCAAGAAATCCATGTGACGGATGTTAATTTCATGCCAGATAGCCGCCTTTCTGGACTCATAGAGGTAGATCCATGACAAGATTGGGTGGGGATTTTCCATCTGAAACTGACACATACAACATCCATTCTGAGCCTTATCTGTCTATGTAAGTCACGGGTATGATTGTTTGGCTTAGTGTGCCAGTCAAAGTAGAGTTCAATACCACATCCAATGAAGGATGAGCAAGAGGAGATGCTGTATGTCAGAAGTGTCTTAATTGTGCATTTACCCTATCACTACAATAACCCCAAACCAGCCTTGGATATTGTGCCTTTCAAGTCCCAATTGGAAAGCTTCTCATGGTCTGATTTGAATGAAATGAAAAGCAAACTATAGTACAGAACAAGATCTGGCCATTGGCTACTTTATCACTTTCCAATGCTTGAGCGTTAACTTGGAATTAATGGAATAGCAACATGGATGAAAATTTAGTAGTTAAAAGGTCAATTTCACACCCATTCCTGTTGAACAGCAGAACCCCAGAATATATTTCTGTCCTTGAACCATAAAATCGTGTTGTGTTCTCGCATGCTTGTTACATCACAGCAATATCCCCAACAAAGAGGGCCTTTTAGTAATCCCTAAATCTACTCAGCACATTGAGAGGCACTTATTCAACTGGCAGTGGACTACTAAACATTCTGCACAATGACTGGTGCATTGTGTAATGAAACAAATCCCAGAGAGTCCGATTTGTGGTCTATAAATCATCTCAACCCATTTGAAAGTTCTTGTTCAGCTGGCTGCACCCATTCACATTATTCACAATGACTACTGCTTTGTGTCATGAGAATATGACACGGCATGGATTTATATTGTTGATCCAAGTACAAACTGGTAAATGTAACTAGTCATCAATGAAAGCTGCTGGCAAGAACAGTTTCATGGCTGTTTGTATCATGAACCTCAATGTCAATTATTCAGCAAAACTCTGGCTTCATCTGAGAAGTGATCCCAAACAAAGTTGGCTGTATAGGAACATAACAAGTATTGAACTGCTAAAACATTTGCGTCATTATACATGTACCCTGAAATCAGGTTCTTTCACTTCTAGGATTCACTATTTCAGGGTATTTGATCTCATTAGAACAAAAATTGGATTTTGGGCTTCATTATTTGACATTTTGATCATATCATCTGATGAGAACTCGGAGGTCAATTCACAATGGTCATCATGATCTCAGGGATAGCCCGACTATGTGCCTTCGTGCCTTTAGCCCATAAAAATTCTAAAAGGCACATAATATCTCCATTTTTTTTCTTATTTTTACATAGAAGGGCACATAAAAATTTGACAGTTTCATAATTTATGGGGGAAAAGGCACATAGACACTTGGGAGTCGGCCTATCCCTGTGATCCCTAGGATAACCCCCAAATTGCCCTTTGATATTGTGACCAGAAGGCGCCTAATGATCCGAATAGAATAAAACAAAACCGAAGTATTCGATGGAGTACAATTTGGCCATGTGGCTATTTCATAGATCCAAGCTCACTATTGCCAGCTGGGAATCGATGAAAGAGTCGCATGGACGGAAAAAATCATCCTTGGAAATTTTCTTTTCAATCTTGGAAAAATTGGAAGGCTTCTAATGGTCTGAATTGAATGAAAAGAAAACCAAACTATAGTAGGAAACAAGATCTGAAGATATGGCTGTCTCATCATTTCACAGCTAACACATGGGTGGACACTGATGGAAGTACATCTCGTGCTGACAGGACACTTGAACCATATCCATTTAATCATAGTCAAGTCATGGAATCTGTGAATTTCGTCTTCAGACAAACTTAGTCAGGCTGCTGTGATGCAAGCAAAGCAATGATCTGTTGTCTGAGGTAGCTGCAGCTTTGAGCCAATAGATTAGATGGAGAAGAGATTTCTTTGCATACATGCCAACGAAACCTCGGCAGTCAGTGAAATTGACATTGTCCCACAAAATAGCAAGGGGCTGTTGAGGTGCTTGACATCCATGCATCTCATGGGAGGTTCTGGGAAATATTCCCCATCCCTTCACTGGTTTACTTCCAGGTTTGAACCTAACCTATATTGGTGACCCCCAGACCTGATTTGCATATTGTCATGGTTCTGCAATCTTTTCCTTTTTGGTCAGTATCTGGGATTTGTGTGTCTGCTAGCTTGGTCAAGTGGGCCCTGATGACCCAGGCAAACAAATTAGTGCCTTATTTCTATCCAAGCTTTGCTGACACTTATCATCTGATCCAGACAATGTTAAGCCTGTGTGAATGTTCCCAACAACAGTGAATGCCAGTGACATTAGGTAACTCCGCTTGCATATTTATTGCCATGGCATAAGGGAACCACCAACCCAGGGAAGGCGTCAACTGCTGTCTGACTTGACCTAAAATCCCTCGTATGCACCGGTATAATGACATACTGTAGGAGCTGATTGGTCAAAAATGCCCACCAACATTTTGTCATTTGTCTATATTGTCATTTCTAATTGACCAGTTGCATGAAATGGGAAATATGACGTAGGCATGTTGTCATTCCGTCAATTCAGAGCTGTTATGTGTGATAGTGAACAGTGAAATGATTGGCCATATACCACATCAAAGAAACCTGCTAAATGGAAGACTTTAACTGCCATCTTAGCTTTCTATCGAATTATAACAATCTACAGTTCATTCCACCTTTTTCTGTGAATTCCTGTTTCTGTGAATTTTCTTGAAGTTGTATGACGTCAAAACTATTCGAAGACTGATCATGCCAATATTTGCCAGATCTCAGCTAATTATTTGGATGAAGGTATGATATGACGTGATAACTTGTCCTGACAGGCCAGGCAATGCCCCATGTTCTTCTGAAACAGAGCTTGAAATTGAAAATAAGCCCCAACAGCCATTTACTGATATAAAATAATCATACCAGTACACCTGAAGGGACGATACCTTCCATATTGTTTTGGTATTTGAATGCCCATAGCCCAACCATTCTGGAATGAATGGCAAGAACCAGGGGGCACAAGAAATGTGGAATGAACTGTCCATGATCAAAATCCAATATTTACAAAGTGGAGTATGTTTTAGATGAAGAGTGTACTTCTGTGACTGAAAGTGTGGATGTCTCCTTTCATGTACAGAATATGAAACCCTAGGCTTTACGTCATGACCTGGAATATTTGCTCTGGCTGAACTCTTCTGAAAGGCAGGTAGCCATATTACATCAAACATTGCTGTTCCCAGTCATATACACGCTTGTGTGACTTGGATGATGCTGCGGTAATCACTAAGTAACAATTCAAAGAATAGTACACTTAAGGACATACATTTCATGAAATCTCGAAGATCTCCCTATGTTAGCAGCAGAGCTTCATGTGATTTGTCACTGCTGAAGAGCAGTTCAGATAAAATGTTTGTGTATAGTCCTCAAATTCAGAATAAAGTTCCTCTTAGACAAAATCATAAATCAGAGTCTGAGTGCAATTATTCATGGCCTTGCTGTGACAGGATGAAACACACGGCCTCATTCCCATCAGGGGATTCTCAAAGAATTAGAGAAGTTGATGAATATTAAAGTCTGCAAACAGCTTGTAATTTTAATGAAAGTGGTAGCCAGGCATTGATATGCCTGAGGAGGCTTCTGGAGGTCAGCAGAAAAACAATGGTTTTTTTCTTGGTCAGTCCACCATGAAGGAATGGGCCAACTAGATGGTAATTGAATTGTAAATATGTCCATTTCTTTGGTAGATATATAAATGAAAAAAAGCTGTTTGTCCATCCTTGGTCAAAATATTTGATTCTTTTGCATTCAATATACATTGAAACCTCAATCAATGTGTGAAATTCATTCTTTGCTACAACTATGATCTTGACAATTGAGGGTTCAAATCAACTCTCTACTCCCAGTCAGCTAAGTAAGCACATTTCATCTACATGACACTGCTCATTTGCCCTACTTCTGTCAAGCAGATTGATGTCCCACATGTATTGGTGAAATGGCCCCTTTTGTTTCTTAGCATGTATATTAGTAGGTTGCCACATACAAACATCAGGGGTGGTTTTTCACCAACCAGAGATTTATTACCCCACATATCCAAATTTTTCCTCTCCCAAGCATATAAAGAACAAGTCCATGCCCAGAGTATATGAAATAAGATAACTCCATGCATCAATCTAAAACCTGCTGACTGACTTGAATTGCCTGTGAAATTCTGATAATTTTGAGTGGTAACTCAATAGATCTATCCTCAATCATTCTTGCCATTCCTTGTCAAGCAAGCAGTAACTGGTCCTGGCTCAGCCATTGCTGGCTTTGTGAGCGACTCCCCAAGTGTTTAAGAATAGTTCATTCCTCACAGGAGAGTTCACTAAATTATGGTTTAAATATTCCACACTCTTATTGGATATGATCTGAATGATAATTGAATAAACTCCTTCATGCCTAAATTTGCCAAATTTTGTATTGGTTTGGTAACTTGAATGGAATTGTCAAATGGATAAACATGGATGTTGGTGTGAACCTATCCAATTGATACCATGAAATATGCCTCCATCGGTCTTGAATCCAACCTTCACATCCCTCATCCAATGCACTTGTGATATTTCATGCTGTCATTTTGGGGCCTACAGGCCTAGTTCGCTAAGCTTCATATATGATTGACACATAGCTGAAGAGTATATAGAGTGGTTCACATATGAAATTTGTGATATCAACCAGATGTATTCTTTTCTTGCCCGGGTTGTCGGTTGATTATCAGTGCGTGCGTGCATGTGTGTGTGGTGAGATGGTCAAGATAGGGAAGTTATTTGATAACACACCTACCAGTACCAGTCTCTAGTTCATAGTTTATGATAATGGCCTGAACTGAAACTGCAAGATTGTGAACAATATCATAGATCAACTTGTGCTCCATGTTTTGGAAACTTCATACATTCCAGGACTACAGGATTCAAAAAACCAGGTTCACACAAGACTAAGGAATCTAAAATTCTGGCCTTCTCTTGAAATCGAAAGTGCCAGTGTCCTAGAAAAATTGCTCATTTTTTGAGCTCCTTATAAAAATCATCAAAATGAGAAAATGGGCAGTTTCGGGCCCAACCTGTTTTGAGAATGTATACCCTTGTAGTGTCTTGTGAAACCTTATAGTATCCTGAGTTTTGTCATATACCCACTCCTATCCCTATATGAGGTGACATTTTGGATCTTATCTCAGTATAGGCTTTGATTCCAAATTATTAGTCAAGGAACTGGTTCATTATTTTGTTGGAAGAAAATCAGTGTTGAGTATTGTGAAAAACTCACGTATGTATGAATCATGAGAAGCGTCCTAGGTTATCAGCAGTTACCGTAAAATACCGAATAAACACTCCTGCCCAATTAGATGTGCCCCTTTTTATTCCCATAGCTGATAAGTGCTTTTTAAATCTGATTGTTGTGGTAATATCCATCAAAGCAAACACTGGCTGGTTCATAACCAGCAAGTGCTTCTTTCGATGGATAACACTTCAACCATTAATGATAATTACATGCTCTAACTTCTATATGGTGATAACCCATTAGCAGTTAATCTCCATGAACAGAATACCCCTACCATCGAAAAGGATACTTTTTTTCCTTTGCTTCCAATACTTTCGCCTATGCTCCCAGCGCATCTATTTGGAATAGTACGGTAGTTTTCCTTGCTGAATAAGCAGGTGTTTGAATTTAAGGATATCCACATTACACATACATAGGAAATCCAGAGCCAGGTATATTGTTCAGCATGATAGGATTGAGTCGTTTGACCACATGTTTTGGGGATCGGGAAAATACTAGTCACCAACTGTTTCTTTCGCTACACCAGTGTTTGCTGACTAGTCGGTGGCATTGTGAAAATTGGGGTGTGGGCATGGCTCGTACTCTATTTCTAATGTTTTTGTTGAGATTTCTATTCATTGACTTGCAGGCTATACTTCTTCATTTTGCCTAGTGCTAATTGTGTATTTTCTGTTACTGTCAGGTGGCCATGGGAGGATGAATTCTGTCTTGCCACATGATTGTGTTATTGTGTGACTGGATGGAATTGTATACAACAACCATCTCAATTGCTGTTGTCCTTGGAAGGCTGGGTGCATAAGACAAAAGGTGAGACTACAACTACTTCGTCATGGATGTACACAGGTGTATGATCTTTGAGGCTGTATTCTACACTTCTTGAATAGTGGGGAATGCACAAATCAAGTTTGAACGCTTGTCACCTTACCCTTCAATCAGTGTAACCCACCATGGATATTGTCTCCTTCGAGTCCAATTGATAGGCTTGTGATGGTCCTATTTGAATAAATTTGATAGCATACTGTACTAAGAAATGAGATCTGGCCATGTGGCTATTCCTTCAATTCGCACTTAACTAGTGTTCCTGGGAATTCATGAAATGGTCAAATGGATGGGAATTGATGTAGTAGTGAAAGGATTAAAACAAGACATCAGAAGCTTTCAGTTTGGAAATATTTCCATGAGGTGAAGTTTAAATGCAGAACAAAGGCTCACATATATTTTTGTCCATGGTGATGCCAACTAGAATCAGTCCATTTAGCCTCCCCTGCCTGGAAATGTGAAAGATGGCGATGCCCAATCAGACCAAGGTTATCCCATTGCAGAGTGAAATTCATCGACACTGTTTTATGTATGCCTGGATATACATATCTATAACACCCAACATTTCTGCTTTCTCAACTGGCAGTTTATTGATTATGCTATTTAGTTGATTGGTGTTGAAGACCGATATGTATATATTTATATAAAATATTTTCTCAGTGGATCAGTAAATCCTATTTCCATCTCAAATGACCTAACAATTTCCTTGAATCTGTAGAAGAATCCCATACTGGCCTATCAGAGATTCCACCCATTTTATTCCTGAAAGTGCCAACGAACTCTACTGATAGCTGCATAGTGTCATTTTTACAATATTCATGTATGCTTTGAAATTCAGCAGCCATTTTGAATATTTCCTGGGTGGTGGGATTGTCACATTGCAAGTTGTAATAATTCTCCCAGTCATTTGTCTCCTACACTATTCCAGTAAATCTGGTCTTCAGCCGCGTTCAACACTCTATGCAAATCCTTTTTTGACATGGGCAGCTATTTGACTGCGCTGAACTATGCTTTCATTGATATCCACTTTTTATCCTGTCCTATTTTCCAGTGGTTGTAATAATTTCTAAGTTTGAGTTTTAATGTTGCAGCTCATCATTTAGGGATGAATGCAATTCAGCCAATCCAGGATATTGTGTGCAGGCAGCATCTTTGATGAAACCCAAATCATTGAGGTAAGCTGTACGAGGGATCTTGTCTTCAGTCTATTCAAATGTGCTACAGGTGTTCTATTCCAGCAGCTTGTTTGTTAGCAGGAGCTGGTCCTCAAACTAATTTCCATAACATAACAACCATGTATTGTGCACAAATCATTTTTGATGAGCAATACATCCAGGATGGCATATCCCAGTAGGGAACAATCATAATGATTGGACATGCATGCTGCTTAATTGATCCTAGCGCTAGACAGCATGCTGCCTTGAAGTTTTCAGGAAGAGAATCTACAACCATAGACATGTGGTTCCCTATTTTGGAACTCCCAATTCCAGATTGATGAAATACCATGGCAGTCCTTCTCATCATTAGCTAGCTCATGCAATAATAGAATTGGCCTCTTGCACTAAGACATTTTTTGTTCAAAATCCAATTTTTTATGTATATAGATATCAAACAAAATTACAATGGCAGTAATTTCTTTTAGCAGTTGGGATTGTGCATGAGGACTCGATGCTACATGGTTTCAGGAGATTCTTGGGTTTTACTTCTCAGCCACTGCTGCTTTTGCCATTTTTCTTCATTGATGTAGTAACTCCCAAACCACTTTGTTCCTCATATGTGCCTTGAGCAGGGTTGCATCAAGACGGGGGCATTGCACATATTTTTGTTACCATGCTCCTTTTTTTTTTAGCATATTAGGGGCTCAAATGCCCCCAAGTTTCAGAGTGATTTCCTTATAAAAAGTGGTGATTGAACCAGTTTTCAGAAGAAACAGACAGGAATTATCCTTTTAATGAGATTTAGGGAGCAATTGCCTCCTACTTGAGAAATCCTGGATGCAACCCTACTTGAGGGCCAGCTTGTGCTTCTATGGCCGAACTCCGGTCACCAGTCAATATTTGGGAGCCCATTTTGTATATTCAGAAGTCCATTAGCATGACAGCAAAAGACATCCTGGATATTTTATTCTAAAGATTTGAACAGAAGGTTTATGAGTGGGAGTGTTTCATTTTTGGATGGTGTCTTTCTATTTGTTCTGATATGGAAAGAAATTGACTTTGCATCATTGGACATCGATAATTATGGTCAGATTTTGCATTTTCATTAGGATATTTGTATTCTGATGATGTGTGACTCCCCTCCATAATTTTCTGCCAGCTTGTGCCTAGTCTGCAACTGCTAACAAGTGTCATCAACTGCCTGGATGGCTATTTAAAATCAAGTTCATCTTGTTGATTGATTGGGCAGAGCTCGATGGCCTGTTCAACTCTTAAGGGCTATATGATCTTTAAGTCACCTTTTCGAAGAATCTGGGAATACATTTCTAGTTCCATCATAAATCTTCATTATACACTTTAAGAATACTGCATACATACACACGCACGCACACACACACACACACACACACACACACAGAGTTAAATTTATTATGTATTTTA
>JAUOBU010225484.1:0-12246 GCA_032360585.1 Nereis procera | reverse complement strand
ATTGAACTGATTGAGTGCTGTGATCTGAACTCTTGTCAAATGAAATTCTGCCCACCCAAGAAGTTCTCTGGTGCCGCATATTCACCTCATGGCACCATAGACTGTACACCATTGTGTTCCTTATGCACATTGCCATCAAATGTTGCTACTTTCATTTAGCTTCTTTTTGTGCTAATTTTTGCTTATTTGGATAATGTAATTTTTCCTCCCTCTAGCCCTTACAGTACATTGAAACCCGTCTGATAAGACCCCCTGATGAAAGACCACCTGTCTGTAAAGACCACTACTCAAAAACCCTTCTCCTTGATATAGTCAAGTGTACCTGGGAGAGAGACCACCTGTATTGAAAGACCCTTTTTGGTGACATCTAAGGTGGTCCTGATAGACTAGTTCCACTGTTATACTGCACAGGAGGGTAAAAAGGGTAGAATACAGTAGTTGATGTTATGTAGTGACTTGCCCTCTTGTATGGCCTTTTTCAGCTGAACACCATACTATATTACATTGTTCTTTGGTTTTGGCAAGTCTCTCAAGTGGGTCCTACTGGTTGAATCTTCAACTGTAAACCTGTCAGCTGTAATTCTACTGCATCTAAATGACTAAACTTGAAAAGCAGCAGAATATATTCATTTAATATCTGTGAACAGGACACCGTTATTCCCTGTGCACGATGCATTCCAATGAGATTTCTTTCTAGCTCATTTCTAGCTGAAGTTAGCTTATTTGTGTACATTATTCATTCTTGCTCTAGCCCGTAGCATAGACTTTAGAGTCTTCTGATCCATGTAACTCTCACCTGGGTTGCTCATCGTGCAGTACGAACAATCAACTGACAACTGTGAGAACCATTGATGTTTCTGACTCATATCCAGTTGCAAGTTCACAGTTTAGCTAATATTTGAGATATCTTCATCAAATTTGTTTCTGATTAATCCTAAGAGCCTAGCCAGCAAATGTACTGTGGGAGAAACTTTGATTTGTGAAGAATTCTTGCTCAAAATTGTGATTGAATTGGCAAACTTCACACCAAAAACGTCCCAAAACGTGAAGTCAGCTGAACCGGCTCACAAGACACACTACACTGAAATTGGTATATGTGGTTAGAAACTGGAGAAACTGACATGACAACCTGAAATTCATAATGACAAAAACCAGCCTCCCCTCCCCAGAGTCTCATAATCCATTATGGGTTGAAGAGACGTAAAACACTACTCAATCAATCAATACCCTCCCCAAGACAGATTTGAGAGACTGATGTGTTGCAAAAGGTGTGAGAATAGTGCAGCAAATATCATACATAGAATAATGAGTCTTTCACCAATGATGAAAGCATCAGTCCAAACTTTTTTTTATACCAAGATCCTGCAAGTAGTTTTTAAGATGTTATCCCACAAATTTAGATGATTTTCATGATCAGTCGCTAAAATACTGAGATTAGGTCTGACACCCCTCGAGAAAACTGATATATTTTTAGCTGATATTGATGATGGAAGCAATATTTTTCCATGAAAACATGCACAACATGACCATGTATCTGCACATAGTTTTGTTTGATTAATTTGACTGATATCAATGAAGATATTGATGCCCAAATTTGACTATTCAGTCTACTGATGATACTGATTCACATGTGTCAGGAAGAGAGATGTAATCCAAGATGGAGGACTCAATTTCACTGATGTCACATGAGCTGCCTCTATATTGGCAGGAGAAAAGAGGCAGGATTTCATTCAGCTGTGTTTTCAGGCATTGGTTTCAAGTGAAGAAGATGAAACACCAGTCAAGAAGCGACCATCAATATCTAGCAAGTCAAGTATCTCTTCAGTGAGCTTCCAGACCTCAATAACAGACGAAGATGATGATTTTGTTTATGACACTCGTCACAACACACAACAGCCAACAACAAAATGTGAAGAAAGACCCCAGAAGAAAAAGAAGAAAAAGAAGGTGAGGACTCGAATAACTACTTGATTGGCCTTCAGTAATGGGTTATATGACAAATATTGGCTGACTTTCTAAGTGATAAGATGTTCTCACATGTATTCAGCTATTAGTCTGACTTATGGTTCATTGATGTGAGATATAAAATGATTGTTTGACTGTATAAATGGAATATGATATGAAATTTGAGGGTTAAAGTTACCTAAACAGCTTGTAGGGGCAGGCCACATTCGATCTAGCCAGTAGGCAAATATGTACCTTCAAATGGTATTCTTGACTATTATTGCTAATGACATGGGTTGACTTTGATGATGATGATATGTTACCTCAATTGTACATGTGCTACCCTGCCTTGTCCATTTTACTTCGATCTGCCACCTCTCCTCCTCATACATGCTAGACATGGTAAATTATTTAAGTGAAACCACTTCCATTTGAGCCCACCAAGATTCTAGTTTTTGTATGAGTAAAATCAGATTTTGGAGAGGTTAGTTACGAATACAAATCTCAAGTTTGGTTCTGGTCAGGCTGTCAAAATCCTGTATGATGTTATTGGGAGCATTTATTTGGCTTCTGTAGGGCAGTATACTCTGCTTTTATCTGTCACTGATTTATTTTTGGATTATGTAGGTCGGCTATGGACGGCAGTTTTTGGAGGTGGAGGCTGAGTTATCTGGAGAGGAGGGTTCTACTGATGAGGACGATGGAAGTGATGAGGATAAAATGGATGCCAGCTTCATCAACGATATGACACAGATGTCACAACAATCACAAGAGAGTAGGACATTGTTGTAACCTTTAACATGAACACCTAATGTATCTCATGGTATGCTCATCAATACTGGGAAAAAATCACTACAGTACACCAGGACCAAAGCAGAATCTACAGGACTCTTAGTGAGAAAAAAATGTTCCATCACGGAAAAGTTGACAATACTTCAAATGTTTTCAAAAGTCTGAATGTGTCTTAAATTGTGAAGAGTTGGTGAAGATCATCAGCAGTTCTTTATCTACTGCTGATGATTTTCACCATTATTTCACATCTTGGGGAACAAGTTGTGAGTATTTTACATATTGTGAGTATTTCTAGAAATTGGGTGAGATATGGAGCCAAGATTGGCAGAATGATGAGTCCTACATCAATTTCTGTCCATGTGGCACTTTCATCAATTCACAGTTCATTCAAATGAGCTGGGAATTGATGAAATAGCCACATGGCCAGATATTATTCCCTGCTGCACTTTGCTTTTCGTTTCATTCGAATCAGACAACTAGAAGCCTTCGAATTGGACTTCAAAGACAAAATATCCAAGGGTGATTTGAGGTTCTGAGTGTGGAAGGGTTCAAAGAATATTCATTGTTGATGTGCTCTTTTGATTACAGCCTCGGTGGACATGAGGGCAGTTTATATGCAGTCTGTACGTAGTCCTGGCCCCATGCATGGTCGCTTCAAGCTCTCCTATGATCGTCCTTTTGACAAGATGGAGATCTTCTCACAGATGCCTTGTGAGGAGGAGGATGAATCTCAGTATCTTGAGGACAGCTTCTGTGTCGATACTGATGATGAGGAAGAAGGTAGGAAAAGTCAATCAATTAACCCTCACATTACTGAAGCAATTTCCATCCATGTGGCTTTTTCATCCATCCTTAGCTCACTAGTGATGGGAGGCCACATGACCAGATCTTATTCTCTACTACAGTTTAGTTTTTGCTTCATTCAAATCAGACCATTAGGAGTCTCGTTATTGGAATTGAAAGACTCCATGGGTGATATGTGGATTATTGTTGTGAAAGGGTTAAGAGATGTGTCAGAGATATCTAGCCAAAAATCACCTGTAAGGTTTGTCAGTCTTCATTGGTTGGTGTTCACTTTCCCAGAGATTGGAATTTTCTGTGTTGAATCTGTACTTCAGTATTAAATGTGAATTTGAATCAAACATCAGATATCACTATGTGGGGGAGATACAATCAAGTTGCAAAAATGAAATAGATAAGCCATATGATCATTCTATCAATTCAAAACTCATTCATGTGCTGTAAATGGATCAAACAATAAAAAGTGAAATTCACTGTGGAGGTGGACAAATTGAAATATCTGTCATTAGTCTTACTGTAGTATCCTAGTGTTTGACGATGTAATGTGAATGCCACTTGTTTTTCCAAGCTGACCTCAGAAAGGAAAAAAATGAAAGAACAGATGAGAATTTTTAGTTTGTCTTGTCATGTGAAATTCGGGTGAGTCAAAAACTTGTCAGGTGCCACAAATTCACCTTATGGCACCTTCACCCTTTCACATCCAGAATCTCCAAATCACCTTCTGATACTATGTCTTTCAAGTCTAATTGGAAGGCTTCTGGTAGTCTGATTCGAATGAAATGAAAAGTAAACTGTAGTGAGAAAAAGGTCTGACCATGTGGCTATTCCTTAGATTGCGGCTCACTAGCACGAGCCCTGAATTGATGGAATAGCTACATGGGTGGAAATTGATGATGTAGTGAAAAGGTTAAACAATAAATCATCATGCTTCCTAGCACCATTGAATAAGATTATTCCTATTTGGCTATCTCCTGTTTAGCTGAAAATCACTTAATTATGTATTTCATTCATTCTTCTTAGACCTGTGTATTATATTATTCAGGCTAGAGGGAGATTAAAATGACATAAGTAGAAAATCTATCTTTGGCATAAGATATGCTAGCAAGTTGAATATAGCCCATATCACAATGGTAGAACTGGTCCCAGGCCTGATCTCATGAAATGATCATGGTGTATTAACCCTCTCACTACTTGACTGATTTCTAGCCATGTGGCTATTTCATCAATTTTCAGCTCACGCTAGTGAGCTGTAAATTGATGAAACAGCCACATGGCCAGATCTTTTTCTCTAATACAGTGTGCTTTCCGTTTTATTCAAATTAGACCATTAGACACCTTCCAACTTGAGTTGAAAGGCACAATATCTAAGGGAGATTTGGGGGTTATCAGAGTGAAAGGGTTAATCCACATGTAAATTGCTTTGTACTGACCTGTATAAATAAAGTTTTTGTCATTGTCATTGTCATTTGATGGCACACTAGGGACACATCCACGAACTGTTTGAGGTTTTGAGAGGTGAATTTGAGACACTTGATGACTTTTGGATTTCCAGTATTTCTCCTGACAATGTTTATCGTCAGATGATTCAGCAATACATGTTGTATCTGGTGAAGTTGACCAAGGCAAGTTTGCCAATAGACTCATTGGATATTACCTCAACTACTGGTGTTTCTGAATAGAAATCCCAAGTACATGTATCCAAGTTTCTTCTGCTGAGTGTCCTGCTGATTTTTTCGGGTCTTGTGAATATTGGATCATAACTGGACTGAATGATCTGCAGGGATTTTATCCAGTTCTGATGACTGCTAGAAAGTAGACTTTGTACATTGTCCTCAATGTTTGACCATGTCTCCTACATCGGAAGTGTGTTGCTCTGGTGTTTAGAGGTACCCCATTACTTTACTTTCCTTGGTAACCTTCCAAGGCCCTAAGTGCCTGTCATCTTCAGTGAAATAAGCCTCAAAGTTTTGCTTTCAGAAGCAGATTATTCAGATGAAGTGAGTGAGGTGCATGTAAATCTTAATGAGACTGTTGGAGTGAAGACTCGTCGAGGGAGGCAGCGGGCAGCTCTCAAGAAAGTATCTAAAGAATCCTCACATCCTACTGGAGCTCGATCGATGCCTGGCAAACGACGCATAGTACACATGATTGACAGTAGTAGTGAGGAGGAAACAGCAGAAACAGTTACGAGTGATCATGCTCATGAATCAACAGCAGCTGAATCTTATCGTGTATATAATCAAAAGAATCAAGTCAATCGGACTTCCCACATATCTGAATCCCCCGACAAGTCTTCCTACATGATGAAACCCCCATCTGCTGTGAAATCACTGAAAGCAAACAATCTGCCTAATTTAAATAAAAGTGGAAATATTACAAACAGGACCCATAAAACATCTCAGTCATGTGAAAAAGATTTGAAGACAGCTTCTGATGCTAGTCAGACTACACGAACTTCTCCCACTGGTCTTACTCAGTTACCGAGCTTAGCCTCCAGGTGTCAAAATAAATTAAGCAGTAAGTCAAATAATGCCTCCGGCAGTAAAAGCCACAATGATGAAGCGACTTGGTCCTCTTATTCTTCCGATTCTCATGAAAAATACTATATGAAACCACCATCATCCAGTGATGCCCCAGCAACATCAGTCCCCCAAACTTCTCGTTATACTGCTTTGAGTAATGGCAGTCAGATTTCACAAACATCTCTCACTTCAAATAAAACATTTCCTGATAACACACACACACACACATGCACACACACACACATACACACACATGCACACACACACACGCATGCACACACACACACATGCACACACACACATACACATACATGCACACACACACACACACACACACATACACACATACACATGCGAATGTTCTCTCCAACTGCTTTGACCTCTGACATTTATTCTGAGCGTGACTCATATCAAGATCAAACACATGCCACACTCTTACTATGAATATTATCCACACATGTTCAGCGAGAATAACCACAAGAATTTGAATTTTGAATTTGAATCTCTTTTCATGCGCATTATACTTCAAGAGCATCTGTGATCAGTAGTGAAACTGCACATCATTACTGTCTGTGAATTTCTATTTCTCTGTAGCATATCATTCTCGATTTAACCGTTCCACAAACTCTTGAGATTCCTTGTAAGGCTCTCTGATTTTGTCAATCCCGACAAAAGATGAGTAGATCTTTGACTCCAGATTTCCAATTCCTCTAAACTGAATAAGCCGAAAATCATGCCGAAAAGCAAAAATATTCAAATATTGTTCTCCACAAGAATTCAATATTTAAGATATATTTCTTATCCTGTCAAGAAGATGAATATGTATGAGATATAGTTTCACTATTGTGATCTCAGGATAAACTGATGATATACCTAATGATCAAACTCCGTCTCATTCTTCAAGCATCCCATGACCATGACCATGACAGTAAATCTAGTTCATATCTGATTGACAACTGATTCAAGCTTCCCTATTAGTAACTCAAGTCAAGACATTGAATGCAATTTTTTTGTCCATTTATTGTATGAATAATTTGGACAGATCAACATATTGTTAAGAAGAGGTCATTGGGAAATCATGTGGAAAGTATCAGACTCTCTATTGACATTTCACTTGTGTCAGATAATATATTGTGTTAACTCACTATAAAAGGCTATAAAAAACCATTTACAATAATGTATCTACCTTTACAATACTGACTACCTGGCCACTGTCAACAGAAATGGAGAAACAATGTGACCATAAGAGCGAGCAGAAATCGGTAACAAGTACAAACTAGAAAGGGTGTTAATCACTAAAAGATGTGTACACAAACTCAGAAAAGAAGTTTCATAGTCAAATGTCACAAGTACATTCAACTTACTGCTAGAATGAGAAGGCGAGTTGCCTTAGATACCCTGCTCATCTCAATATCTATAACAAAGGTCCAGAAACTGGAATTTCCACAAACATTACACACGTCCCATTTCTTGTTGTCACAATAGATATAGAAAAAAATGAGAGTGCTAGAATCCTACAATGCTCTAAAGGCTACATCTGATACGTTGGTTCAAGACATCTGACGACAAGACAATCATAATTGAAATCAAGAATATTAGATATATAATGTCTGTGTTTTGTATTATTGTTGAACTTGTGAAGAAAGCTGTATAGGGGCAGATGTTTCAGGCAGCACCTTGAGCAGATGATATCATACAGTTGTCATCACTTCACCTCATCGACCCAGACATCTTTACATCTTGAAAGGTTGAACTTGGAACACAAAGAAGCTTTTCCCAAGCATAGCTTTATGGTCTGAATGACCCAGTTGTCCTACGACCCTCACTGCTGTGCACCCTAAAAACAGTATGGAACCTATCAGGTTTCGTTCAATACAAACACAAACAGGTAGTGGTATTGAAAAAAGAGTAAATTTGTATACTATTTTTGCTATGCAGCTATGATATGCATGAGATTGAAGGATATCGACTTCTACATACCACTGACTTAATAGAACCAGATACAAACCATTGTACTTCAATATACAAGTAGAATGAGTCAAGCAAATGACACTAACTGTCCTCTATATTAACATGAAGTGAGTGGAACATATTTTACTGTTTCATGTCAACAGGTTCAAACCAACTAAGATAGGCAAGTGACCTCAAGTCAATTCGTATTAAGCTGTATAGGGGCAGTCAAAGTGTCATCCCTATCTCATGAAGTCCAATACCAAACAAATCTCATAGGGCTGTTACCTTTCCATATTTTATGTAATTGAGTTTGAATTCGAATGATTCCAATTCCAAATATACAAATATAAAATAATGTATTCTCGAACAATTGCCAACACAAAATGTTTCATTGAGAAGACCAAAGGACCAATTGTATTCATGTAAATGATACATGTGTTTCTAAACTATTCTAATGTAGAGAAAACATTAGTATAAAGTTAAAGTGCCGGACCTATCCTTTGACAGGGGATGCACAAAATATCTATGTCAGTGATCTTGTATCACCTGCTAAATCATGATAATATACAGGCTGAAGGAAGCCACAATGATTGTTTTGAAGACCGAGTTTCATTTCTTAGGCTTTCAATATACATTGTTGATGCTCACAGAGTCTATCATAGGGGTACAGGAGAACAGTTGAAACAAGGTAACAAAATGCAGAACTGTAACTTCAAGGGACATTCGGTCAAGCATTGGACATCACAAGACATAGTTCTGATCAAATCAGAGGTAAAGGCACACATGTGAAGTATATTCAGTCACCCAACAACACACCAAATGGCAGTATGAAGTGGTTGATTGATGCTTTCATGACACATCAGATGCCTGTGACTACATAATGAATTGAACTGCAAGAAGATACAGAAGACATAGCCTCATGCATTCACTTAGCTGTTAACACATCAAACTGAGAGTAGGTGCAATCTGTGTGAAGCCAATAATCACTGAATCTGACCACAGCCTAATGTGACTTTGTCAAAGCAAAAGAATATTCGATGCTTGTGCACAGACATAAAGAGTTGTTGATCTCAATATATGTTTGCTCTCAACAGGTGTCATTTGACAACAAATAATTGGTGGGAAAATGCACCGAGTGACATTTTGACTAACAGACTCAAATTCTGGCTTCTTTGCTTTTGTTGTGAATGCTTGTCATGAATCTGACATGTTGGCAATTCCATCGTTCTCAACAAATGGAAACCACTAAAATGCAGATAAAAACAGTGGAATTCACGTTTACCATCCTGAAACAGTTCGCTGAAGCATCCAGACCAGTGATCAGACAGTTTAGTGAAAGGATGCAAACTTTGCATTGGGAACTGAAAGAGCTGTAACAGAGCAGAAAGGTTGTATCTAACATATCAAAACGAGGCGAGAATAACCATTTCATGGCACATGCTTGAATAGGAGCAAAAGCAGTCACTGCTGACACAATACGTCCGCATATGCACGTGAGTTATTATTTACAGTTTAATGCACTTCTCACACTTTGTTCAGTTGCGGGCCCTTATCATCTTGTGTCAGTGTTTAAATTTATCGCAAAAATGTCGAAAATGATCTTTATCTGATCTGACTGTGAAAATGTATGTGAACGCTATGGATATATTCATTAGGAGAGATACATGATTTTTAGTGTGTTACTCCTGCCATGAGCCTCTGATTTGTAGATTTACTATGATTTATGTCAGTTGTCATGTGTTGAAGGTGCTGATACAGGAAGCAGGCCATGCCCCTCTTGTTGGTCTCCATGGTACCAAAGTCCCTGCAGGTACTTTCACCAGCATCGGACTGAGTCTACAAAAAGTAAGTAGATCATATTCATGCTAACAGTGGCCATGGGCATGATAAGTGTGGTGATGATCATGATGGTATTGGAGATAATCTGATGAGAGTGGTGATAATCAGGATAGTAGAGGTGATGATCATGGTAAGAATGGTGATGATCATGATGGCAGTGGTGATGATCATGATGGTAGTGGTGATGATCATGATGGTAGTGGTGATGATGATGATAATGATAGTGGTAATGATTATGGTGAGTGGTGATTATCATTATGATAGTGGCGATAATTGTGATAGTAGTGGTGATGATAATGATAAGAGCGGTGATGATCATGATGATAGTGGCGATGATCATGGGAAGATTCGTGATGATCATGATGGTAGTTGCGATGATCATAATCATTTATTGATGATCGTGATAATTGTGATGATGATCGTGATATTGATTGTGATGATGGGGCAATAATGTTGATGATAGTGGTGATGATCATTATTATGGTGGTGATGATCATCACTTTGAGGAAGAGTGAACAAGGGAGATTAACCCACTGTATCCTTGAGTGAACCTTGAAGTGTCATTATGATTCACTGTATATCAATGTGATTGAAAAGAAATCAGGACAATGTATTCAGAAATGTGGATCAGGTTCAATATTCCAAAAACTACACAAATTTATATTACATACTCAGGCTGTCTAAGTTGACGGATGATCAAGATCTAAAAAAGCAAGTGAGAGAACCCAGTTCTGTGTCAACCATACAATTGAACTCGAACTCCTGTGAAATGCTAAATTGTCACTTGTATATACATTCACCAATCAACTAATATGTATCATGACTACATGCTCAATGAACACAAAATAAAGTCTCCAATATTGCTTCATACCATTTATTTAGATTTATTGTATTCATATGTTGTACCTTGGCCAGATGCATGTCATATAAACAGGACCACACTCAGTGTTGTACCTTGAACTCACATCAGATTGTTGTACATAATTTGTTGAACATACCACTTGTTGTCTAGGTCTTATTCGAGAAGTGACTGGTGATGCCAAATATACACAATTTGCTAGCTCACAGCTGATTGTAACTCAGAGAATTGAGATTTGCATTTGATAGGCAGCAAATACAAATCTGAACTCTAAGTGGTCAGAATTATTCTGTATGAGATTATCAAAGGAGATTTTGAAATCCACAATGCACTGGATGCTACGAATACCTGAAGAAGGACGACAATAAAACAGAGACAAGAACCCACACGCATGATTTCACCGACCAAGAAAATGGTCAACTTCTCAAAAAAATCATGCTTTGTCTGGTGATTAGAGTGACTGGTAAACCTTGACCGTAGAGATTATCTCATAACACATGCTTGAAATACTCAAACAATATGACATAATACTCTGCTCTTCAAATTGAAATGCAAACAGCATCTAAACTCGAAGAGCTGATTTATCCCAAATGCAATAAATGAATGATGTTTCTGGTATGGAAGTTCAGATGTTAGAAGTCTTTAATCTCATATGTGGGCCGAATTGATGCAGGATAGGTTGGGGGATCCTGCCGAACTTCATCTAGCTGGTTGCTCGCACGGTGGAGGGTGCTCTGGGAATTCCAGCTAGGATTGATTCACGAGAGAAATGTAGACACAAACATTATATTTCTCTGGATTTAGCTATATACCAAACACGGAGGGTAGTGAACCCAAACCAATAAGCATATTATGATGCACAATCAGCAGGCTTGGTGGTGTGGCCAACACATTCATTTTTCCCAAAACCTCAGAGCTTTGATGATGATCACCTAAGGCCTCAACCTCTGGTCATAAGAGTGTGTGGAGCTAGATGGTGGGCTCACATGCTTCCCATTCATTACCAGGAATTCCAATTCCCCTCCAAGAGAGAGAGAGAGAGAGAGCAGTTGGGGCCAAAACTGTAACAAATCAATACCCGGGTGAAGCAATTTTCTGAATGATTTGATCACTAACTGTGGATATCTGAAGTAAATTTATAGTAATTTATAATCTTACTAAGTCAAAAGAGGATTCTTTTGTGAATGAAAGAAGTTAAATTATTTAACATGTAAACTAATTCCAAACATAAAGATAGCTTGAGCCAGTTGGGGAAAAAAGAACTGTTACTGTGGTTCTTGACATCTAGAAATTATTCACTGAAACTGGCAAGCACAGGGTCAAATACAATGTTTCGAAATGTAACTGGGCCACAGTGAACACATCAGATGCTATTCCAGGATTTGATAGACTTGGCATAACCAGGTAAGGGAATCCATCAAACATGGGGACGACAAACATACAAGGTGAGTCATACCCAAGAGGGCATCGATAAATGCTGAGACAGGATGCAGTATTGACATGTATTTTCTCTATTTGTTCAAAGAGAATTTTTTG
>JAUOBU010224374.1:0-12250 GCA_032360585.1 Nereis procera | reverse complement strand
GACCCAGGTGAGCCAGGTGAGACAGGGTCACGACCCAGGTGACCCAGGTGAGACAGGGTCACGACCCAGGTGACCCATGTGAGACAGGGTCACGACCCAGGTGAGACAGGTGAGACAGAGTCATGGCCCAGGTGGGACCGAGTCACGATCCAGGAGAGACAGAGTCATGGCCCAGGTGAGATAGAGTCTTGACCCAGGTGAGACAGTCATAAGCCCGGTGACCCAGGTGAGACAGAGTCATGACCCAGATGAGACAGAGTCACGACCCAGGTGAGACAGGTGAGACAGAGTCATGACCCAGGTGAGACAGTCATGACCCAGGTGACTCAGGTGAGACAGAGTCATGACCCAGGTGAGCCAGGTGAGACAGGGTCACGACCCAGGTGACCCAGGTGAGACAGGGTCACGACCCAGGTGACCCAGGTGAGACAGGGTCACGACCCAGGTGAGACAGGTGAGACAGAGTCATGACCCAGGTGAGACAGGTGAGACAGAGTCATGATCCAGGTGAGACAGAGTCATGACCCAGGTGAGACAGTCATGACCCAGGTGTGACAGAGACATGACCCAGGTAAGACAGTCATCACCCAGGTGAGACAGAGTCATGAACCAGGTGACCCGGGTGAGACAGTCATGACCCAGGTGAGACAGAGTCATGACCCAGGTGAGACAGAGTCATCACCGAGGTGAGACAGAGTCATCACCCAGGTGAGACAGAGTCACGACCCAGGTGAGACAGAGTCATTATCCAGGTGAGACATTGTCATGACCCAGTTGAGACAGAGTCATCACCCAGGTGAGACAGAGTCATCACCCAGGTGAGACTAAGTCATCACCCAGGAGAGACACAGACATGACCCAGGTGAGACAGAGTCATGACCTAGGTGAGACAGAGTCATCACCCAGGTGACCCAGGTGAGACAGAGTCATGACCTAGGTGAGACAGTCATAACCCAGGTGAGACATAGTCATGACCCAGGTGAGACAGAGTCATGACCCAGATAAGACAGGTGAGAAAGAGTCACGACCCAGGTGAGACAGAGTCATGACCAAGGTGAGACAGGTGAGACAGAGTCATGACCCAGGTGAGACAGAGTCATGACCCAGGTGAGACACTTTATGAGACAGTGACGACATGTCCACTGAATGCACCTCTCTGACAGTTGTTGACATTTTGGAAAAGATAAATTACTCAAAAAGGTCTGAATTGAAATCAGGGAAATTCAGCTCCACATTTTGGTGAATCAACTCGATTCCTGGATTCGGACAAAGACAGGATTCAATCAAAAGAATCGAAATGTGAACAAATACGCAATGAAACCTGTGAATGCACTTATCCAAACTCACAAGATATGTCTTGCTCAGGATGCCAATCATGGCCGTGCTAGTGGATCTTTAGCTCTGGAATAATCATCAAGCTCTATTTTTATGTGAAAACTATGCCCTGCAAAATTCAAATGAGTTATCCACCATAATAATAATTTGATTCACATAACCACAACAGACCACACACAAAGTCAACACTGTACAATAATGCCATACTTGACAAACACCTAAGATTTTCCGTTGCAAGAATCGGTTTTGAAGTATTGCTGACTGTGAAGTAGGCAGTCACTTGAGACTCCCCACGTATAAAGAAAATTAGGTTCCATTTGCCATCTGAAGGCCAGATTACTCTACATATATGTCAATATTTCATAATGCTGGATTTTGAAGTCAAATCTCAGAAGAATTCTAGCGTCAAACTGAAATATTGCAAGATGGAGGCAAAAAGAGAGAAAATAGTTCTGATGGAATGAACTGAAAATGAAAAGTCTTCATAGGTATGAGATACTAATAAGAATAACTTTCGAAAGTCTGATTTCAAGAAGTGGAGAATATCTAATTGTATCCCAATAGATTGATTCCAATGCATGAATGTGGGAAGTTTTGTCGCACCCGAATCAGCTGATTGCACTACTGCATGCATTCATTTGTATTGCTGGACAGACCATTAAAAGCTGCAATATAACTAGTCATCTACATGGCACTTCCATGATATGTGAATCATCTGTCAGTAAGATCAACTCAGTAATATGTGAGGACTGATGTGATAGTGAATAGTGTGTATTTAAAGTGCTCAGTGATCGGGATTGTACATTGATGTCAGCATGCACTGGGATCCAACTTGGCTGGGTCATCTAACATACATGGTATGGTGGAATGCTTATCTGATAAAGGCCTGCAGTGAGTCCATTAAACCCCTGGTGAACAATTTCAATCTTTGCCTGAAAACCAAGATAGTCTCAAGTATGCAGAAGAAGGAGGGCCAAGTAACTCACCAGTTCAGAGATGCTGATTCTGCTTACCTATCTAACTACAGGCTGGTAGCTGTTCCACCAGTACTGAGCACAGCTTGGGATCAAATAACTCACAAACAAACCTACAGCGTGGTGGTCAACACCCCATTGGAACATGCCAAATTGATTTCTTTTTTGGATTGGATGAACGAGGACCCACTGATGTGCTCTTCTTGTCCCTGAATAAAGCCTTCCACACTGTGGATCATCACATACTCCTGAGAAAGCTCAGAATTCTACTCAAGTTGACTGCAAAATTGTGATTTGAAAGCTACCTGCCAGGATGCTCACAAAAAAGGTTAAGTTCATTACCTGTAACTTGTCTGGTCCCACAGAGGTCCATATTAGGCCTTTCCACTTTTTCATCATTTATATTATTGATCCACGCGGGTGTTTTCTTACTGCATAATACACCTCTAACTAATAATATGGCTTCAAGTTTCATGGGTGATATCATGGCCACCATACATGATGTCATCGAAGTCAACTGAATCATGCATCTGAATGGTTGAATCGAAAGAAACTGAGGCTCAGCATATAGGGAAAACAAGCTCATGTTCTCTGGCACCTCGACCTCTCCTTTTCTGACGAGAAATACAGAAAATTGTTTATGTTGCTACAGGGTTGAACAGATCAACATGTCCATGTATCGTGGTAGCAGCTTAGATAACCACTCAACTATAATGAGCACATCCGTTACATTGAAATTCATAACTAAATTAAGGTACTCGGACCCTGTCCAGATTTAGCTTGACTGTAACACTACTATGATACTTAGTGAGACTTGAGCAGTGTCCTAATGTGACGTGTAGTTCATTTTAACATATACATGCAGTTGTAGGCGAAAAATTGTCAGAGCACACAGCCCAGTCATTGTACAAGCACAAAAGCTTTCGCGTGACGTCATCGATTAGGTCACACCCACTACATGTTCGGTAATCTCCGTGCGACTTCGAGTTGGCCATCTTGCTTGTATCTAGGTCCCAATTCTCTGCTCAAAGACGCAAACGAACATGGAGATCAGCACAGTTTACAGACTCCTCGTCAAATTTGAAGGTATTTCTCAAGAGTTTCAGATATTTTAGTGTGTCAAAAAAAATAAACCCCTCGCACGTGTCTCTACTGGCGGATGACAGGCCGAGGATGTCGGGCGCGACCAGTAGAATGGGTCAAATGCGCTGCGCTATCATTGGCAATAGATCGCCGTCAGCCTCATTCGGCTTGATTGTGGGTGTGGCCTATTTCGCACCGATATATTTCGGACATGCTCGGCTAGAACTCGGGTTTCTCCAATTGCGTTACAATCGGCAATCTTTGCCGATTCACACATGTTTGGCTCGTTCGTTATGGCAGCGGCTTTTGTTCGAATCCGTGTCAGTTTATCTTCTCATTTTCGATAAATGATATGCTATAGAAGGTTTCAAGCTGTCTCCAGCGGGCTGTGTGCTGGGACATAGGCCCAAGGCCGCAGGCCAAGGGCTTTGCGGCCGCCATGGCCTGGGGCCCATGTCCGAGCACACAGCCTGCAGGGGACGGCTTTAAACCTATAACATATTGTGGTGTGAGCACAGAAGACTGATATAAGTCACAGATGATGCAAAACTGTGCCTTGAGAAGTATCCTGATTGAGATGGGATATGTATCAGTCCATCATCAGTGGATACAACTTCAGCATCTCGACACTGGTGCCACAAAGAAGAATATAATTCGACTATTGTGATTGATCCTAGCATGATGGCTTCTAGCCATGAACGTGGGGATGAGCTGCGGATAATGTTGATATGTGTAGTCGAGTCCAAATATGGTTATCTTTATCCTGCCCTTCTCTTTGTTCAGTCAAGAGAACAACAACTATATGTATTAAAATAGCATTCATCAAACTCTGCATGAGCTGAAGCACCAATCGCCAGGTTTTGCACATGGAAGCACTTTGGAAGTTTCTGCTTTTTAGGAATGTACACACCTAAAAAATAAATGTTCCTTCAGGCAGCTCATGGGGAAACATATTTATGTATCTTTTATGGGGCTTTGATGACGATCTGCAGAATGGATGAAAAATGAGAGAGATTTAAATTTCAACCAGTTTTCATTTATATGGCTATTTCATCAATTCACATCATCACATTGAGCTAGTCCATCTTTCACTGAAATGGAGGCTATTTCCTATTGGGGGTATTACCGATTGGCTCACCCACTGAGAGATGATTCTGAGTTCAGATGATGAGCAGGTTAACCAATCTAGTTAACCCTTTCACTAATGCACCTTTTTTCATCTATGTGGTTATATCATCAATTTCCAGCTCATCAGCTTGTCATGACCACATGGCCTAATTTCATTCCCTACCACACTTTGATTTACGATTCATTCAAATCGGACCATTAGAAACCTCCTAATTGGAATTAAAAGACACAACATTCAAGGATAATCTTTGTCCGTTTTTTGCTCATGCACACAATAAGCTCAATGACAGCTACCACACTGCAGTGGCCGGTGCAATGGCAGCCACAGTACTGTTTGCATATGGCAGCAAGAAACAAAGACGATAGACTCATTGCAGTGACAATATATTACAGACGCAGTGGCTATATTACAGGCGATGATCAGATACAGGAGGAAAGGATTAACAGAAAGCTCATTACTCATTAGACATTCATATTTGACATTTGATATTTCACATTAACATTCACACAATAGTTTCAGAAATGCTAGGTACATGAATGCTACATGTGAGTGCCACTAATTTACCTTCGAAGGCTTAATTGAGTGTTGGAATAAACATTACCATGCAACAAATGTAAATGGATCTTGGTTCGGAGCGTTGTCAAATAAAAGTCTGATTGCATATCTCAGAACTTTCATATCTTTTTTATTCAGATCTCTGAGCAAGAGAGAATTCAGATGTCTTTGTTTTATCTGATGCTGTCTTACTCACTTGCACGGAACTGATCCCCTGATCCCACCCATCTGAATTGATTGGTGTTTTGCCACCGCCTAAGTTGAAAATGATGGATGAGTGTTTGACTTTCATAAAACTGAAGCTCTGTATGCCGATAGAACACAAAGGGTTCAACATAGATATGTCCAGGTGACATCGTGCGTTTGCAGGGTAGGGGGAAGTGGGCTTGAGACTTCAGGAGTGTATGCGATGGATGGCAGAAGGAGGATGACTTGCTGTGATGTCGAAACACATTGTTTACACATGGTATATAAATAACCAAAGCTGCTTGCATCAAACTAACTTTTGTTATTAATTCTCCATCTCATTCACTCCAGCGCTGTGAAAAAAACCCTCACAGCCAGCAGAGGTATTACGACACGTAAGTAACAGCCCATGGTACATAGCATTCATCCGTTCACTCATTTGTTCATTCATTTGAATGTTCTTTGGTTAGTTTTTATTTTCATTTGTTCACTTATTTGTTCATGTGAATTAATGAATGCCTGAATGAACACATGCATGTGCATGGATGTACGCCAATACACACACTAAGATTGGTGGGCTGAAGATTTCAAGACAGTTTCCACCTGTGTGTGAAATGGTTGAGTAGAAATGACAGTATCACATCCACTGCACTACATAGTCCTTCTTCTCCTGCGTCTGGATAGTGAGCTCTATTTCAAAGGCTCTGGGTAAAACTATAGCACAGTCATCAGTGTACAGAGATGGACCACTGAGCCCTGAAGACCATCGATGAATGACCTGAGAAGAAGAGGGTCCAGAATTGATCCCTAAGGAACACCATGTTTTACTGAGCTTTTATCAAAATGTTGATTCCTGCACTTGCTCACAATGGATTTGACCGCATAAATAGCAACAAAACTCACTCAATCAACAAACCAAAATACATATTGAGATATTGTCATTGACGGTAACAAGCACGTTCTTGATACCAGGATAAGGATCCAATCTAGTACATAGGATATGCATATCAGGTCAGTGAGGTGGCATAGCAGGAGGCACTTTCACGGAGTTGTTTCATGCAATTACACAACTTATTGTTCAGTGCACATGTTATTCTATATTGGCGAAGGCTTCCATCGTAAAATCTAATGTGCATTGAATCATTTTATACGCCGCAGTAACACATCCATGTTGCTTGTTGTCTCCAATAGCAACAAAATTTCATAACATCTTTATACGAGGTTTCAGATATTTACACATCTATTGTCTCTTGTCGTCATCCACCATCCCAGCACTGGATCCAGTTTGCTACACTCATCACTGTGTTCAGAGGTGTACCTTAAGTCACTTGCTATATGCTGGTTACCCATGTGGTTGAAAACCGTAGAGTATAATTTCACCCATGAGCTGCGCATGATGGCCAGACAGTTTAATCACACGCCAAACATACACATACATACATTTCAAACACACCCATATCAACAACAATAACAACAATAGACTATCCCCATCATAATACTTTGAAGAGCAGTGACTCAGTTGCGAGTGACTTTGTACCTCCTGATATCGAGCACATAGGAACATGACACATGTTTTGTTGTGTTACAGTACCAATTCTTCATACAAATTTGATCAAATGCATTCCTCTTCAGCGAGCCAGAAGCATTAGAATATATCTAACCACATACAATTTCACTGGCTCAGGTTTCTTTGTCACAGTTAGGATCCCGATTCCATGCCTCAACCAGACATCGGGGAATGACCATTTTGATTTTATGATTCTTACGAGTTGGCATCTCAACTCGTCAAATACATTCAATATCAAGCCAGTCCAGCTTATTGTCTGTTGCTGCAAGTGAAATAAATGTAGGGTTCAATGATTGATTGAGTAGGGTTTTACATCTTTTTCCATCCCACAATGGATTCTATAAGACTGTCTGCAGAAGAAAAAAGTGACTCTGTAGGACAAGAGTAGGGGTCCCTGGATAGCACCTGCCAATTCCGTTTTACTTTATCCCTGTACTTGGATATTTCATGAGCCTCCAGACCTCACTGCAAAATTTGCATTGAAAAGTATATCAGGGTATAGAAAATATCATTAGCCAAATGCTAAGGTGAATTGAAGATCTGAGAACAGATGATGATTAAGTATCCCAGCACCTCGAACTGCTCTCCATGCTTTGTTGTCAAATTGTATGGTTGTTTTTCTGTCATATAGGTAATGGGCAGCCCTGCTGCAAGCTCACTACCCATGGTCAGGAGTATCTAGGCAGTGTACATCATACATCAGAAGGCATTCTGTGCCAGCGCTGGGATACTAACTCTCCTCACAGCAAAGATTCTTATTATCTCAATCCTGATCATTATCCTGATGCCAGCATAGATGATGTGGCCAACTATTGCCGGAACCCAAATGGTATGCCTGGAGGTCCCTGGTGTTTCACTACAGACCCTGATGTTCGCTGGCAATACTGTGAAATACCTTTCTGTTGTAAGTAGTCGTATTCACTACATATAGTCAGGTCTGCTCGCAAAGCTGAGCATTCACATTGTCGTCATTGTCGTCGTTGTCGTCGTTGTCGTCGTTGTCATCGCAGTCACTGCTGCCGCCACCGTCGTCGCCGCCGCCGCCGCCGCCGCCGTCGCCGCCGCCGCCGCCGCCGTCGTCCTTGTAGTCACATGAATGCTAAATGTGAGTGCCACAAATTTTTCTCCAAGGGCATGCTTGATTATTGGGATAAACATTACTATGTATCAACTATATATGGATCTCGGTTTGGGGCTTTGTCCAATCAAATTCTGAATGCATATTTTGGATCTTTCATCTTTTTCTCAGATCTCTTAGCAAGATAAAATTCAAACTTCATTGTTTTATCTAATGCTGTTCTACTCACTGGCACAAAACTAATCCCATCCAAATTGATGTGTTTTGCAACTGTCTGAGTTGAAAATGATGTGTGAGCATTGGCCTTTTATGAAAACGAGGTATTACATGCCGATCAAACACAAAGGCTTCAACCTGGAGACGTCCAGGCGACGTTGTATGTTTGCTGGGTGAGGGAAGTGGGCGTGAGACGTCAGGAGTGTATGTGATGTATGGTAGAATGAGGATGATTCGTTGTGATGTTGAAATACATTGTTTACACATTTTATATAGATAACCGAAGCTGCTCGCATCAAACAAACTTTTGTTATTAATTCACCAGGCTAGCCATTCTCCATGTCATTCACTCCAGTGCTGTGAAAACACTCACAGTGAGCGAGGTGTTATGACACATGAAAAACAACCCATGGTTCACGGCATTCATTCGTTTGCTCATTTGTTCAGTCATTTGAATTTTCTTTGGTTAGTTTTTATTTTCATTTGTTCACTTATTTGTTCATGTGAATGAATGAATGCCTGAATGCACACATGCACATGCATGTATATACACAAATGCACACACTGGGATTGATGGGCCAGAGATTTCAAGACAGTTTCTACCTGTGTGTGAAATGGTTGAGTAGAAATGACAGTATCACATCCGCTGCACTACATAGTCCCTTTTCTCCTGAGTCTGATTAGCGAGCTTTGTGCTAAAGGTTCTGGGTAAGACTATAGCACAGTCACTGGCATACAGAGATGGACCACTGATCCCTGAACACAGGAGAAGACCATTGATGAATGTACTGAGAAGAAGAGGATCCAGAACTGATGCCTAGGAAACACCATGATTTACTAAGCTTGATTAAAATGTTGGTTCCTACACATGCTTGCAATGGGTTCGACCGCATAAATAGCAACAAAACACACTCAATCAACAAACCAAAATACTTAAAAAATAAGATATTGTCATTGACTGTAACCCCCCCTCCCGATTGTTTACCTAATCTGAGGATCAGTACTTACCATCTCTTCTTCAAATTATGCATTCCCCAGTCCCCATGCTCTATGGCATGGAGACCAACCTTAATGGCCTCTTTACTCTGTTTCCTAAGGGCCTGGTCTTCAGAGACTTGTCCTGCTACTGAGAGCCCAGCTGCCAGTGCATAATCCACATAGGAAAGCACTGACAGCTGTACTAACAGCATGCACTTTTTGGGGAAAGCCCTCAAGGAATTAATTGGTGTCTTGCAGTACAAGAATATGTCCCTATCGGCTTGAGGAGGGGACACTAGATAGGTCTTACTCCTGTTCTGAGAAGCTCTCACCCTATATCTCCCTGAGGAGCATCAATATACCTTGGGGACAGACATCTTAAAATTTCTGTCTGTCTCCCCCTTAACCAACCTAGGAAGGCTGAACTCGGACAGAGATGTATCCAGAGTGCAAGCAGGTTAAGGGGGTTTGTTTCCTTGGAGGTGTTTATCCAAGTAGGTTCGGATGCCCCCAAAAAGAGGAGATATAGGGAGGGCATTCTTGAGGAGGGATCCGATGTGCCTTGACCTCCTTTCTTCCTCAAGAGAGGCATCTAAGGAGGCCAAGGCAATCCCATGGGAGGCAAATGACTCGGGATCAGGCTTAGGGATATATTCAGGGAGTGTTTCTCCCACAAAATGTCTGAACTCTTCCATTCAGATTTGAGAGGATGGTTTCTTCTTCTCTCCCCCTGAGGCCTCTTCTTCTTTCAAGTTGGTTCTGATCGTGAAAGGGCTCCACCTTCTCTTCAAGGTCCTTGATTTCAGCCCTCATGGGCCTGGGTCCGGACATCAGGTTTGTGAGAAGGGGAACCCCCCCCCCCCCCCCATCACCGCGGTGTGTGGGATGATCTTAGGAGGAGAAAAGGAGGAGTGAGAAGATCTATTTGACTTATCCAGTCCACTGAATGTCCTAGGGGGAGCATTATGATGAGCCCGTTACTAGGGGACTATTCCTAGGGGAATCCTCAAGAGAACCAAAAAAGGCTCCTGGCAGAGATCTGACAACGTGAGAGTGCAAAGATTGTTGATCTCTCCTGAGGATCTCAGACTAGGGGCCTGCTTATCCCGTGCTTCAGGCCTGAGGGGCCTGGGACCGAAGGGGCCGGTTTAGTTCTAGATGCTCCCTTAGGAGCAGTTAGAGATATGAGAGAACCCTTAGTGAAGGGCACTAAGTCTTGATCCCAGACCTTGGGAGGTGTGGCATGACTAGGAGCACTGAGAGTGAACTGAGGCAGAGTAATATTCTGCCATCTGGTGCCCTTAGTATCATGGGTTCTCAGGTGCCGGGCGGCTCATGCGGTTCCTTCCGCCCGGTATCGGGCGGATCATGAGATTGAAGCTGCAGGTGCTGGGCAAGGGTCCCTAAGGATGCCCGGTGCCGGGCAGGGTAACCCCGAGGGGTTGCACCGGGCGCAATGTGCCCTGTGCCGGTGCAACTCGCCCGGTGCCAGGGGGAGGGTGAGCTGACTCCAGTGCAGAAGGACTGTGACCAAGGGTGGTCTCAGTGGGTCCTCTACATTCCTTTAAAACGGTCTTTATATCTCTGGAGGACCTATGGCTTTTGCTCGAAGGTCTAAGCCTTGGTAAAGAGGGCCGAGAGGACCTCAACTCCTCAGGTGACTGGGGCCGGGCAAGAGGGTGTGGGCAAGGCTTAGGAGCCCCTGAGGACTCAGTGGGATGCTTAGAACTAGGGGCAGAGGCAAGATTTGTGTGTTCGCCCACTAGAACTTGCTTGGCTGGCATGAAGCTAGCCACAGCCGACTCCGACTCAGTACCTGTCCCATTAGGAGGGAGGCAGGACTTCATCCCTGAGGGAGTTGCACCTTTGTCGAGCGCTAAGGGCAGTCTTCTCTAGGCTGGATTCTGATCAGAAGGCACAGAGGATTTAACCTGACTCTCTGACTGAATTCCACCTTGGAGAAGGGCTGACCCACTACCTTTTGTTTAGAGGGTCTCCCAAAGAAGGACCTGAGGGTAGGGCCTGACTCAGATGATGTCATTGAGGGGGCCCTTCCTTTATAAGTGATTGCTTTGCTACTGGCCCTAGCAGAGGGAGCCGAGAAAATTGATTTCTCTCCTGGGGAGAGTTTAGGCTTTCCTTTTTCAGTCTCTCCTGAGGGGCATGGTGAGTGGCCAAAGGTATGTTCCTTATGGATTCTTCCTTGGGGGACCCAGAGGTAGAGGAGGAGGCATAGGGTCTTGAACTAGGTTTTCTCCTTAGGAGGAACGATGTCCACTGAGCATGGGTTCACTCACTACAAATCAAGCAATATTTTCCTGGTTTATCCACCTCAGGGGAGGAACAGGACCTGCATTTAGAACAGAGGGCATGAATGTCCCAAGACTGCTTAAAATTCCCACAATTTGCTCAGGAGCTCATGATGAAATTGCAAGCAGGAGTGAAAAATATATACACTTAGGAGGGGCACACCCACACGGTGACCCACAAGACTGCCTTGAGACAGGGGATACATAGCACAAATATATATACAAAAAACAACTCATATAAGACATCTTTATTGAAAACGATATGACAAAACTAAGGTTTTGATTCGTGGCCTTAAACGTAGCTAGTTGAACAAGCAAACAAAGACGGACTGACTCGTGAAAACCTTAAAAACGAGGTTGAATCAATAAATTTGGTGAACTAGCAAATAAAGCGTAGCGTGCGACTTCAACTAACAGTTTGACTGTCTCAAACTGGGCAAATTAGGTTGAATAACTAGAAATTGAACCCGACAGAAGGGTAGCGCACAAATAAGCTAAACTTATGACATAAGCATGGCATATCAGCAAAAAAACATAGGCACATGTATGAAAATCACGGACCACATCATCGCAGGTGCACACAGTCATTTCAATGTACCAACAATAACATACAATAACATACAATCAAGTCATGCCAATACTAACTGACTAACAGCTAACTAAGCTGAAAAAGAGAAACCTTACACTGGTAGCACAGGGGTTGTGCCTTTATAAGAAACAATCCCTGTGCTAAGAGTGCAACTGGGAAGCAACTCCTCTCCCTAATGGTGGGTTTACACTAAGCCGGTTGCCGCCCGATTGCAGCGCACATTTTCGTACCCTGTTATTGCGCTACCCGGC
>JAUOBU010223264.1:0-12276 GCA_032360585.1 Nereis procera | reverse complement strand
TACCTCACGCCACCCCATCCCTCCCCACCCAACTCTTCTCATCCCTGGGTGAGAGATAGCAAAAGATACAAACTGCGAGCGTCAGTAGCATTGTGGACCTGGATTGGTACAATATCCAGTGTGCTGGTCTTCTATCTCAGAATGAAGTAACATTATGGAACAACAGGAAACAACCCGACTCTAATCCAGCGAGTGAAAAAATATTTAAGTTTTGAATCAGAATTTGACTTGCTGGTTCTAGCAGGGCCACCCAGGTGATGATAGTTCCGAATTTCACTCTCAGACACTGTGAAGGCAGGTCAGTGAAGATAGATTAGTGAAGGTAGATTAGTGAAGGTAGATTAGTGAAGGTAGATCAGTGAAGGTGGATCAGGGAAGACAAATTAGTGTGGAGAAATCCATGACGGTAGATCACTGTAGCCAAATCAGAGGAGATTTATCAGTGAAGACAAATCAGTGAAGGTAGATCAATAAAAGTAGATCAGTGAAGGTAGATCAGTGAAGGCAGATCAGTGAAGGAAGAGCATGCCCCACTGCATGCAACCAACAGCCATCAGTGTTTCTATGCCTTCGGTGGTCCTGTGCTTTTGGCACTCCTATACCTCTGTTACTTTTACTTGCACAATACTCGTATGCTTTTGGAGCTTGTTTGTGTTTGGCATTGATGAGTTATTGGTACTATGCCCCCGAAACACATGTTTCTCTGGCAATCAAGGATCTGGAGAGAAAAATGGTGACTCCAGAAAAGAGATGATTCAAGACTAACTTGTCGGCCTACTCTTGTTGACATCCTATTAAAAAAATGTCCATTGTCAACAGTCTCTCTGAATTATGGACCAATCCCATTTCGAGTGTTGACATTTAGAGGAGGTCACAGACACTAGATTCCTGGTATGAGTAGGAGCAAATTGATAGAATAAATCTCTATCACTCCTGCTCTCCCTCTCCGCTCTTTTTCCCCATCCCCTCTCTCTTTCCTTTGCTCGTTTTCTTTCTCTCTTACCTCTCTTTCTTTTCTTTCCCTCTCCTTCTCTTTTTCTCTCTTGCTCTCTCTCTCTTTCTCCCTCTATCTATCTCCCTCTCATTCTCTCTTTCTTTCTTGCCCTTCTCCCTATCTCCTGCTTTCTCTTTCTCTCTCTCTTTCTCTCTCAATCTCCCACTCTCTCTTGCTCTCCTTCTCTCTCTCCCCCCTCTCTCATTCTCTCTTCCCCTCTCTCTCTATCTCTCAGAGCGCTCCATACAAATGCTGACAAGTGATTTTCTTGGGAGAGAGATATTTTTTTTTCATGATGCCTGCATAGGCTCGTTACACTCTAGACTCGGTTAATAAACAATCTCACACATCACTTTTGTTCCATCACCATTAGATAAAATTGACTCTGCTGCACACCACTGACACTCCCTCTCTCTATGTCTCTCTGTCTCTCTCTGTCTCTCACTCTCCCTCTCCCCTCTATCCTTCTCTTTTTCTTTCTCCCTCTCTTTCTATCCCCCCGTCTCTCTCTCTCCCTCGCTCTCTCAGAGCACTTCTGACAAATGCTGACATGTGACATGTCACTTACTTGTTGTATCACCATTGAATAAAGATTGATCATCTACACACTACTACCACCACTCTCTCCCTTCTCTCTTTCCCTCCCTCCTTCTCTTTTCCCATCTCTCCCTTTCCATCTCTCGCACACACTTCCCCTCCTATCCTCCCTCCATCTCTCTCTAATGTCTTTTCTCAGTTCTCTTTCTCATTCTTTCTCTCATACACTCCCTCACTGTCTCTCTCATTCTTCCTGTCTCTTTCCCCTCTACTCAAATCTCCTTCTACTCTCTCTACTCTAATCCCTGTCTACTATATCTCTCTAACCTCTCTCTACCCTCTATCTTGTCTCTAACTCATTCTCTCTCCCTCTGTTGCACGTTACCTCTCTTCTCCTTTGCTATCTCCCAGAGGTCTTATTCGAATCAAATGAAAATTGTAGTAGAGAATGAGGTACGTTGATACCCAATAGCATGAGCTAGGTATTGATGAAATCGCCACACTCTTGGAAATCAAGTGATCAGATACTGTACCATTTCTCCCTCGAATTCTGCATTCCCAGGCAGTTAACCACCCCCATCAAAACTTCACCACAAGAAACTCTTTTGGAAATATAACATTTTCCATTAGAGGAGTGCCACCGCCTGTCTGACTTCCTGACATCTGGTGGAAACTGCTGCTACACATCGATGTAGCACCACCAGTTGAGTATCTCGTGGTATTTTTCAACTTTGCATAGTCATGGCTAGTTGTTGAATACCAAGCTCCTTGTAATTATTGTGTGTAGCAATTGTTGTAAGTCACCCCCAACCGTTACGGTTACATGAAGTTGTAGCTAAGGCTTTCGGCTTCACATATATGCTTCTGTGAGGGTTCTACGCTTCACCTAAACCCTATTTGGAGTACCCGAAATATCTATGTGGATCAGCACACGCAAGGGCCCTAGCCCTTGGACATTATTTACACGGACAAATGGACTAGAAAGCTGTAGTGCAGCCCTTGCCCTCCGACCGCGTAGCTCCCGTGGAGCCCCTTCTTCAGAAGGTGCCCCTCTGGCCCTTCTCCCTGAGGGTGTAGCGCATTATAAAGGCACACTCCCTGAGGGACAATTGTCAGGATTGTATTTCAGCTAGCTATAGTTGGTAGTTGGATGAGACTTGGTGTGATGTTGCTTCTTTGCAGTTGATGTCTCGATGGCGATGCAAAGAAATGGCCTGTGGGTTCTGTGATTTTCATAGGGCATTGCTTTTTATCCTCACAAGTACATTCAAGACAAGATCATCTTTACCATGTGGCATTTACCTACCATATTTCACAGAATGCTATTTCTTGATTCACATAATAACAGGTATTGATCTTCTGTTGTCATGGCAAAATAGCAGCACATGACCATTTGCTGGTCTGGGTCAGGGGCTTGGCTTCAACCACATTTGAAGTCATGAAGCCTTTTTCTGAATGAGTCCACATTTTTGACAAATGAAGCTAATTGAAAATCGCAGGACCTCTCGTGCTTATGCGCTGTTTGCTATATTCCAGTCTTCACCTTAGCATATGCAAGGGCTCCCATGTCCACCATCTGATCGAGCTGTATGTAATATTATTATGTGACTTTGTATGAAATGCACATCCTGTTAAGGTTAAGGACATGGCACGGTCGTCCTGGCAGTCCCAACAAGGGATGAGCCTTTGCTGATCCAACGTCAGGTAACAACTAGACTCTTTTTCAGCGAGTGAAAAAATATGTTAAGTGAAGGTGGTTTAGCGAAGGTAGACCAATGAGGGAAGATCAGTGCGGGTAGATGAGTGAAGGTAGATAAGTTAAGGTTGATTAGTGAAGGTAGATTAGTGAAGGTAGATCAGTGGGGTTAGATGAGTGAAGGTAGAGTCGTGATGGTAGAATAGTGAATGTAGATTCATGAAGGTAGATTGAGGTAGATCAGTAAAGGTAGATAAGGTAAGGTAGATCAGTGAAGGTAGATTAGTGAAGGTAGATAAGGGAAGGTAGATCAGTGAAGGTACGTCAGGGAAGGTAGATCAGTGAAGGTATGACAGTTGAGGCAGATCAGTGATGGGAGATTTTTGAAGGGAGATCGGTGGAAGTTGATTAGTGATGGTCGATTATTGAAGGTAGATCAGTGAAGGAAGATTATTGAGGGTATGACAGTTGAGGCAGATCAGTGATCGGAGATTAGTGATGGAAGGTCAGTGGAGGCAGATCAGTGAAGGTAGATTAGTGGAGGTAGATCAGGGAAGGTAGATTAGAGAAGGTAGATTAGTGAAGGTAGATTAGTGAAGGTAGATTAGTGAAGGTAGATTAGAGAAGGTAGATTAGTGAAGGTAGATTAGTGAAGGTAGATTAGAGAAGGTAGATTAGAGAAGGTAGATTAGTGAAGGTAGATTAGTATAGGTAGATCAGGGAAGGTCAGTTAGTGAAGGTAGATTGGTGAAGATGGATTAACAAAAGTAGATCAGTAAAGGTAGATTAGTGGAGGTAGATCAGTGAACATAGGTTAGTGAGTTTAGAATAGTGAATGTTGAATAGTGACAGGAGATTATTGTAGGTGGACCAGTGATGGTGGATAAGTGAAGGTAGATTAGTGATGGTAGATTAGTGAAGGTAGATTAGTGTGGGTAGATTAGTTAAGGTAGATTAGTTCAGATAGATTATTTGAGGTTGATTAGTGAAGGTAGGTTAGTGGAGTTAGATAAGTGAAAGTAGATTAGAGAAGGTAGATGAGTGAAGGTAGATTAGAGGAGGTAGATGAGTGAAGATAGATCAGTAAAGGTAGATCAGTGAATGTGGGTAAGTGGAGGTAGATCAGTAAAGGTAGATTAGTGAAGGGAGATTAGTGAAGGTAGATCCTTGAAGGTAGATCAGTGAAGGTAGATTGGTGAAGGTAGAATAGTGAAGGTAGAATAGTGAAGGTAGAATAGTGAAGGTAGATGAGTGAAGGTAGATTAGACGATGTAGATTAGTGAAGGAAGATTACTGATGGTAAATCAGTGAAGGTAGATTAGTGATGGTAGATCAGTGTATATAGATCAGGGAAGGTAGATCAGTGAAGGTAGATTAGTGAAAGTAGAGAAGTGAAGGAAGATTAGTGAAGATAGATAGTGGAGGTAGATCAGTGAAGGTAGATCGGTGAAGGTTAGATTGGTGGAGGTAGATCAGTCAAGGTAAATCAGTGAAGATGGATGTGTGAAAGCATATCGGTGAAGGTAAAATAGTGAAGGTAGACTAGTGAAGGTAGATCAGACAATGTAGATTAGTGAAGGAAGATAAGTGATGGCAGATCAGCGGAGGTAGATCAGTGAAGGTAGATTAGTGACTATAGGTTAGTGAAGGTAGAAAAGTGAAGATAGTTTAGTGGAGGTAGATGAGTGAAGGTAGATTAGTGAAGATAGATTAGTGGGGTAGATCAGTGAAGGCAGATCTGAGAAGATAGAATAGTGAAGGTAGATTAGTGATGGTAGATAAGGGAAGGTGGATTGATGAAGGTAGATTAGCGAAGGTAGATTAGTGTATATTGATCAGTGAAGGTAGGTAAGTGAAGGTAGATCATTGAAGGTCGATCAGAGAAGGTAGGTTAATGAAGGTAGATTAGTAAAGATGGATCAGTGAAGTTAGAGTAATGAATGTAGATTGGGGAAGGCTGATCAGTGAAGGTGGATCAGTGAAGGTAGATGAGTGAAGGTAGATGATTGAAGGCAGCTAAGTGAAGGCAGTTCAGTGAAGGAAAATCAGTGAAGGTAGATTGGTGAAGGCAGATCAGTGAAGACGGATCAGTGAAGGTAGATGTGTGAAGGTCGATGAGTGAAGGCAGAGCATTTCCGGATCACTGACGGCACTCAAAAGCCTTCAGGTTTTTTTATGTTTTTGCTGAACCTCTGCCTCTGGCACTCCTTTGACTCTAGTACTTGTTTTTGCTCAATACATGTTTTTGGAGTTTGTTTTTATCGACATTTGTGAGTGATTGGTACTAATATGCTCACAAAGCTCAAGTTTCTCTGGCGATTGAGGATCTGAAAAAAGGCTGAGGTATTTTCCATTTGTGACACCCACATAGGCACTCTGCACTCAAGACTCAGTTAATAAATAATCCCATGTGTCGCTTTTGATGTACGATCATGAAATAAACATAACTCTGCTGCACACCATAAACACATCTATCGCAATCTCTCTCTGTATTTTTAAAGAGGGCGAGGCCAGGAGGGTTCATTGATACCGGCAGTCTGACTTCTCAGAAAAGCAGAAAATGGGTGTTATATATCTGGCAATGAAATGTTGTCCATCTGCGGTAAAAAAATTGGAATCACCGAAAAAATATGTATACAAATCTCAATCAATCTGCTGAATTTATTATTTCAAGTATTTCCAATTCCAACATGTTAGGGTTAGATTTGACCTTTCCCTCACAATGACCAGAACAGGTGCATTTCATTGATAAATCTGTCCAATCAATGAACGTGGGACTCTTCATGTGCCCAACATCTTCATGAAAAATTGATGGCACATATGTATTGGTGAAATGGCCCATGTTGTGAAACACTGCGACACTTGTGAAAACACTGGAAATGCTCTGATCACCCGCATCGACCCACCCTCAACTCTTTCAGACCCCCATGATTTCTAATCTATGTGATAATTGAATCAGCATTTCCATGATCAGATCTGCCACACTTGACACTGGATATTATGATTTCAAGACTACGTGGTAAGGACCTGATTTGCTGAATTGAATTGAAACAAAAATAAAATTTACTTGGCAATCAGATCTGATACAGTGAGCAATGAGCTGATTTGACGAACTTGCCACTTGATATTATCAAACAACATGAAGTATTTTTGCATTTGCCTTGATCTCCAATCTCGTCATTTCTTTTCGTCACACTTTCAGTTCTTGCTACTATCCATTCATTATCATTATTATCTATATTGTTTTTCATCAGCATCGTTATTTCATTCATAAATAATTTCGCCAAAGTCATTCATCATCAGTATAATCATCATCATATAGATTTCACACGGATCTCTCTAGTGCATCCACTATTTTCTCAATTTCCATAAGTGTGATCGTTTCAAAGATTCTCAACACTGGTGAGCTAGAAATTGTCTTTTTAGCCACATGTTTGCTTTTGATTTCGTTATAACCGGACCATTATAAGCATTTCAATTGACTTGAAGGATAAAATATCCAAGGAAGTTCCAGGAGGAACAAGATTTAATTTCATGACCTCGTTCTGAGGCCTATAGGCTTAGTTCTCTCTGCCTCTCTCTGCCTCTCGGTCTTTTCTCTCTTCTTCTCCCTTCCTTCCTCTCCCTCTCTATCTCCTTCAAACTCTACCTCCCCTCCCCTCTCCTTTTCTCTCACTCCTATCGACCAATTCTATTCTCTTCCCACTCTCTCTTTTTCTCTCTCTGACCTCTTTACTCAATATTCTCTCTACTGTCTCTCTCTACTCTCTCTTTCTCTCTCGTTCTCTCTTCCTCTACTCTCTCTTCTCTATCTTGTTCTTTCTAGCTCTGTTTCTCCCTCTCACGCCCTCCCTCTCTTCTCTTTTGCTCTCTACCGATAGTCTTATTTGAATGAAATTGAAATTGTAGTTGCAAATAGGGTCCGGTATTCTCATCAGCCTGAGCTATAGATGACATAGTCACCCTGTTGAAAACTGAGGATAAAGCAACATGGAGTTCGAAAGAGATCATTTTGAGCCCAGCTCATGTCGTTCTTCTACTTATATTAGACACTTCGGTGAACATTTCATAACACCTCCTCTCTGCTCTGCCATCACAGTTTGATGCATATTACTGACTGTATACTCATGTCAGCACGCATCTCTCCCCTCAGTATTCAATACACCATGCACTGCATACACCAAACCATAGCTATTCTTATCTCAGGCATTCCAGATATAGATGTACTCAGAATAAATGAAGATATCGAATTGAATTGAATTGACTGATGTAAAGTGCGTAGTTTTACTGTTTTTGAACTAAAGGTGCCATGGATGAGGTCTCAATTATCAAACTGCAAATCTATGTGTGTCTTGTATGGACAAATCACATTTGGAGTGGTGACATCCGGCTGAATTCACAGACACTACAGTCCCAATATTGATCCAGATATTTGAAACATTATACATGCGCCATCCCTCCACCTGTGAAAGTGACCTTCTTCTCTATGCCTCGCAGATTTATCTGGGTACCTAAAATCATCAAGTTGGTTTTCCTCAAGATCAGATTCCCTCTCTCTTTCTCTCACTCTCTCAATCCCTTCCTCTCTCCCTCTCAATCTCTCATACACTCGCTCCCCTCTCTCTCTTTCCCTCTCTGATTGCTTCACACTATTCTCTGTCTACTCTCTCTTTCTCTCTCAAATATGCATACTGCCTAATTGTTATTGTTCAACTACCTGACCGAAATTAGGTCTGAGACCTAACCTCAGCTGGGATTGACAAATGATTTTTCTCTTTGTTATATGTCAGGCAGTTGAGAAATGAACAAAGTGCCTGACTTGTTTTGGGGCAGAAATCTCCATGTGACAGAATCAATTTGAGAATGACAAGAAAAAGTCAAAGGCAGGGTTTTGTTCAATTGAGTTGAGAGGTCTTCGTTCATGAAGGCTCAGCAAGTTGCCAGTCTCCACAGTTTCACTCTAACCCTTTTACTACTACATCGATTTGCATCCATGTATTTCATCAATTCTCAGCTCGCTAGCATTATCAAGAGACGTCAGCAATCTAGAAAGCTAGATTGCCAGATCACATTCCCCATTATAGTTTGCTTTTTGATTAATTCAAATCGGACCATCAGAACTCTTCCAATTGGACTCAAAAGTTACAATACTCATGAGAGATTTGGGAGGTATCAGAGTGAAACCGTCAAACATGTATACATGTAGACAGAGAGTGACTGCAAGATTGGCCGAGTGGGAGATGAATTGTTAATGCTCATTTGAAAAGCTGTGTGAATGTGGATCATGCCATCAGGTGCTATTGCCTGCAAACCCTAACAATGGGGCTGTCATAAACTAATTCTATAGTCATGGTCATTAAACTCGAGGATAACCACACTTGTCACATGTTGCAGTGTGAATACTTGACTGCGCTGGAAATGTGCCCGTTGAGTGGACGGGCAGTTGAGTTTGTATATCCAGCAAACAACAACGACATCCATCATGCTGGTTGCAACATCTTGTATGCTGTCAATGTGAATATCCGGTGAGTACTGATTGCATTCAAGACTAAACATCTGTTACTAATGATCATGGTGAGTATTATCATATCATTATGTGGCATTGTATAAAGACTATGGATAAGTTTGCGGGGGATGGACTGGGGTGCAGGGTCCTGAATATGGGGGGAGGGGGGGGGGCTGCAGGTTCTCAAAGATCAACCTGACTGGGAACAACCTGACTGTACACTTTTTCAAATTTCTCCATCTCAACTCTGCAATGTAGTGTAGCATGACTATCCTTTTGCAGGTGATTTGTGGATTGCGACAGTATCAAGGGGAGCAACCAATTTGATATTATTTTGTAAAACTTTGTATTTTTATCTCAAATTTACAGAGAATGAGAAAAAAATAACACTGAATTAGAAACAGGAACGAACTAACCATACTCTTTTGCAAATTTCACTACTGGATCTCTTTAGTCCAGTGCAGCAACACCATTCTATTGCAGGTGCTATGCAGCCTGCCACATTATCAAGAGACGTCAGCATTTTGCATTTTTATGAAACATTATATCATGTTATTAAATTGGACAGAGAATGAGAAAGAGATTCGAAATTTTGAATCGGAATTTGAGTTGCTTCCACAAGCAGTGCTGCCCGAATGATGAGAATCCCAACTACCATTCTTAGGCACAGTGAAGACAGATCAATCCCTGATCACTGAAGGCACTCAACAGCCTTCAGCCTTTCTATATTTTTGGTGCTCCAGTGGCTTTGGCACTCCTATGCTTTCGGCACTTGGGCATTTTGATGCTAGTAAGCCTTCAGTACTTGCATGCTTTTAGAGCTTGTTTGCCTTTTTCAGCGTTAGGAAGCACTGATAACTGCATTTATTGACTTGCTCATGGTTGATGTCCATACAAGATAGTCATTGTCAACAGTCTTCCCCAACCATAGACCAATCTCATATGGAGGGGAACATCTAATGGAATTCACAAACACTGGATTCCTTGTATTGTTCTGATCCTAGTGGTAGAATATCTCCCTTTCTCTCCTTCTCCCTCCAACTGTCTCTCTTCCTCCTTCTCTTTCTCTCTCCATCTCAATCTCCCTATCCCTCTCTCTCCCTCCCTCTCCCCTTTCTCCACCTCTCTCCCTCCAATTCTCTCTCAACTGATTTATGTTTGAATGTGTAGGTTTTTGTATGACTGAGTAGTAGGTGGCAAGGTGCAAATTTATCATCTTCATTGATATATTCCCACCTAAGTGGCCCTCCATCATTGATGGCCTTCTTCCCGGATTCACTTACTGCCTACTGATTGGCACAGAGGTCAGTTTGATGGATGATGAGAGTCAATCTGAGATGCTGGATCAGTCTAGTGGTACAGTTGATGCTGATATTCAGTGTAAGATTTCAGTCCATACCTAGTTAGAAAATACTGAACATATGATCTTTCTTCTGGGTGAGAGATCGCAAGAGATGCAATCTGTGAACATCAGTGGCATTGGGGACCTGAATCGGTACAACATCCTTCATGCTGGTCTTCTATCGCAGCATGAATAGTGCGATGCATCGTCACCGATCAGAAAACATCGCATGCTGGAAAGGGGGGTTCCTTCATCGAGAGCTTTTGGGCGCAACATTGATCGCTTTACAATTATTTAAAATATTAATCGAATTGTCAGCTTAATGTCTGGCAAAATTTTGAATCATCATTCGATTGATGGATCCTTCAATGAATATTTGACAGCTCTTTGCAGTAGCAGCCATGATCAGGTCATGCTACTGAGATCCGTACTATGTGTTGGCTACACATCAACCATGTGGGCCAATCTATCTTTGTAAAATCGCTGTGGAATACTGACTCCAAATTTATCCTGTTACCACTCAAAATCCCTCAATTCTCACAAAGATCTCCTCTTAACCATCAAATGTTGGATTGATCACTCAGCGAGAGGTTCTGGCGAGAGAATTGATCATTAAAGTCAAGTCAAGAAAAGGTTAAACATGCATGTATATTTGCATTTGTTTATCTGTCCTGCCAAGATATACAATGTCATTCAATTCATTTTCATATCAGGTCCCAAAAACAATAACTTAACTACAATCAAATAATGAACAAGAAGATATGTCCAAGTCAGGCAGACAGTCATTTTCACAGCCTGTCTCCTGGCCTCGGCCTCGTTAAATGTGTTATTGGTGTGCAGCAGAATTATGTCTATTTTATGATCATACAACAAAAGCGACATGAGTGGTTTTTTATCAACTGAGTCTGAAGTGCAGAGAGCCTATGTGGGTCTCACAGATGGAAAATATCTCGGCGTTTTTTCCAGATCCTCGATTGCCAGAGAAACTTGAGCTTTGTTGGCATATTAGAGCCAAACAATCACAAGCCAAAAAATTCAATTTCGAAAAACATGTAAGTATTGTGCGAGTACAAGTGTTAAAGACATGGGAGTGCGAGAGGCAGAGGTTTACCAAAAACACAAAAACACTGATCCGCTTCACGGATCTACCTTCACTTATCTACCTCCACAGATCTACCTTCACAGATCTACCTTCACTGATCTACCTTCACTGATCTACCTTCACTAATCTACCTTCACTGATCCATCTTCACTGATCAACCTTCAATAATCGGTCTTCACTAATCTACCTTCACTAATCTACCTTCACGATCTACTGCCATTGATTTGTCTTCACTAAAATACATTCACAAATCTACCATCACTGATATGTCTTCAAAAATCTACCATCACTGATCTATTTTCACTGATCCATCCACACTAATCTACCTTCATAATTCTACCTTCACTGATTTACCTTCTTTAATCTTCCTTCCCATATATACCTTCACCAATCTACCTTCACTTATCTGTCTTCACTAATCTACCTTCACTGATCTATTTTCACTGATCTACCTCCACTAATCTACCTTCACTGATCTACCTTTACTGATCTACCTTGACTAATCTTCCTTCACTAATATACCTTCACCAATCTCCCTTCACTTATCTGTCTTCATTAATCTACCATCACTCATCTACATTCACTCATCTACCTTCACTGATCTACCGCTGCTGATCGAACTTTACTGATCAATCTTCACTGATCTATCTTCAATGATCTATCATCAGTGATCTAACATCAGTGATCTACCATCACTGATCTACCATCACTGATCCACCTTCAATGATCTACCTTCACTGACCTACCTTTGCTGGTCTATCTTCACTGATCTACCTTCACTAGACTGCCAGGACTGCCATGCCATATCCTCCACCCAACGGGAGTCATGATCTGTATTTCATACAAAGTCACATAATGATATTGTTCACAGCTCGATCAGATGTTGGACGTTGGAGCCCTTCATAAGCCAATGGCAAGCGGAGCTTATCTATTGAGGGGGTTTTTGGCGTCGTCTGTCGTCTGGTGTCGTCTGTCGTCTGTCGTCTGTCGTCGTCTGTCAACTTTTCTTTCAAAGGCCTACTCCTCTCAAAGTTCTCATCAGATCTTTATGAAACTTGGTGGAATGATGGAAGCCACTAAGATCTACGAGTCCTCTGAG
>JAUOBU010222155.1:0-12280 GCA_032360585.1 Nereis procera | reverse complement strand
AATTCCATAGGCAATTCATTCTATATTTTGACGTTGAGATGTGATATAACAAACAGCAACATACACCTGCACATCAGATTTCAATTTCTGCACATATTGTGTGTAGTTGAATGAAACAGTTCAGAATCATCTCAGTTTGCTCATGAACCTATTGCACTGCAATATGAGTGCCAATTAATCGTGTGTGCCAGGGTTTCACTGATGTGCACATAAAACTATGCAAATATTAGTGAATATCAGAATACTGTAAACACAAGTACACAGCAAAACACAATATTTATTGTTTAAGCACAGCTGAAGGTCACACAACAAAAGAAGAAAAAATACATTTATATCATCCATAGAATACATATACAAGTATAGAATTGCTTTCAGAACAAAACTGGGGATTTGTTTTTGAGAAAGAACATGTGAATCTCACCAATACCACACTTTCACACCTACTCACTACTTTTCACATCAGTAGGTGTTTCAAATGGTGCCATGAGCGAATCAACTGCACCCAAATTTGTTGGTGCAGTCCATCAAACAATCATGCAGTTAATCTGCTACAGAACCGAGACGCGCCAATGGCAACTTCAAGCTGCCTTTGACAGCATTCAGAATAAGGGCCAGGTCCTCGAGAGTGGATTAGGGTGTATCATAAGGGAGGTAGGAGGCTGTTCAGAGGAGTGTAGAATGATGATGACTGGTATGCGGTGTATCACCTCAGCTGTGTCTCAGTGATCGATTGATTGATTGAGTAGTGTTTTACCACTCACCAACCCATACTGGATTATAGAGACAGGAGGAAGTGAAAACAACCCAAACTTGTGAAAATCGAGGAGATATGGCAGTCGCAATCAAGTGAGATAAAAAGTTGATAGTGGTGTGAAAAACAATATAATCAATGTAGCTTGCTTCAATGTCGAGTGATTAGAATGGGCAACACTAACCAGCACAAGAGAAACTGTTGTTAGATCTACAGCCTGATGCAATATTCTTTTTGGAGACTTGAAAGAAAAATAGTGATAGATAAAGTTGGACGACTATGCATGCTTCACCACAAATAAAATCCTAATCAACAACAGAAAGGCTAGAGGATCAGGTGGAGTAGCCCCTTGAGGATATATGACGATGATAGAGTAGGCATCATCATCGTAAGACTGACAAACAACAAACCAGTTCAGAAAATATCAATGATTGGATGTTATCCGCTGCGAGAAAAACTCGTGTTTGGCCAGGAGCAAGATGTCGTGTTTGGATGTCTCGTTGCTGTGCTTGATGAAGTATATGGGATGATTCACTAATTCTTGGTGATCTGAATGCTAGGGCAGGCAACCAACTTCATACAATCGGAATCATTGCGATACCTAGATTGTATATACTATATATAGAATACAATAGTAAATTGGTGAACCACAAATTGTGTTTGTAAGCATATACTATGAGATTTCATTTTTAGTATAGCTTAGATTTGTGCAAGAATGTTCTGAATGTAATGAATAAGTTGAAGTGCAAGTTTCTGTTGCAATCCAAAACATGTATACTCAGTGGCAGGAATTCGTTTTTCTGTCTCACACAGAGGCAAAAAAGTTGTGAATTATATCATCTCTGCAGACACGTTGTCACCTTTCATGAAGTCATTCTCAGGTATGATGTCCGCTATAGAGGAATTTGGTTTTAAATGAGCGCACTAGTGGGTGTGTATCAGATCATACTATTATAAGGGCACAAGTGATGACACAGGAGCTCTTCACATAGACAAGACAAACCTGTAATAACAGGGAAGAACTGGTAGGCACCACTCACAACTCAGTGCCAAATGCTATTGCTATAACAGCCACACAACGTAATAGAGGAGTTTACACCAAGTTACTAACGGGATACAAAAAAAGCTACCTTCTAGTTTCAGGACAGGTGTAGAAGCAGCCAAGAAACATAAATCACTGATTGATGAAAGGTTTGTAGAAAGAATGTCCCCAAATTGGCTTGACATGTTGGATGAACACTATGTTGAAATATATTATGATGAGATGAGGAAATTCCTCAGAGAAATCAATCGTACCCCATCCTGTAAAATGAAGGTCAAATTAAGGGAAGCATTTTGGAATAATGATCTAGCAGTGTTATGGCAGTCATACCTTGAAAAAAAAGCAAATTGGTGAAAATGAAAAACCAAACGTAGGATATCTCAGAATAAAGAATGAATTTATTGCCGCTTATGATTATGGGACAAAACCCCACGCAAGATCAAAAGATCACATTGAAGATCACTAGTTCTCAACCTAGAGAAGGCAAACATGTATGACTGTGATCATCTTTGGCAATCTACAACAGGACTAGGTTCATCTGTAAACAAAACAATAGCATGAGAAACTACCAATGCCGATGAGGTAGCAACTGGATGTATGACGAACTCAATGGTGTAATGAAGAAGGAATGAGTATTGATCCTTTGAGAGTGAAGCTATCCAAATAAAATCCTCTAAAAATATAATCATAATTCGAAGCTATTGTTGTGGAATTGAGATGGAGTCTGTTGAAACATACAAGTATCTTGGATTCATATGACATAAACATTCATCCTTCAACCCATCTGTTGAAAGCCTCACCTCCGCTGCAATCACATCATTCAGCAGAAACAACCATCATTCTACAAAACAACCATCCCCCACAATGAATTACGCAGCTGGGGTGTTCAGATTTGATGAATATCAATCCCATCAAGTATTAAAGAATAGATAAGAGGTTTCATCTGGAAGTTTACAGATAAGTAAGTAAGTAAATAAGTACTTTATTTATACTCAAGGGAGATGAAGCACACGCCTCATCTCCCCCTCCCAGAGTGTACATGTACAATGTTCATATATCGTTCCAATTTCATAACTAGTATCAAAATAGTACAGGTTTAATAATACAATAAGCATGTGCAAGAAGATCACATAAAAACATCATAAATTGATCACTTATTCGGGCCAAAAATTGATGTTACTTGATCTTGTTGGGAGATTTTTCGGCCTTTAGACGCACACTTTCAAAATGTCCCAGCGGTTATACACATAGTCAACTTATATACAGCTCTATAATGGCATGTATCTCGATGACTGCAGGCTTTCAGCTAGTTGGATCATCCAATCCAGCTGCTACCCCACCACCAAATATCTATTGATAGTTTCTGCTATTTATTCCGGATCTGTTTTCCCCTCTATTTTAGTCAGACATTTTACTACTTAGCTGTTCGAAAGTAATTTCTTCAAAATAGCCCATAACTTTTCTGGGTCGTGCTTGTAATTTTCCGAATTCGTCGTGAAATATTCTCGTTGGAGTTCTCGTTTTCTCATGTTTACTAAATTTCTGGCACGTTTGTGATTGTCCCAGTTAGTGGCTGTAGGACTTTTCGAGTGTATTTTCTTAAGCTGGTTCCTTTCTCGGCCCAGGGTGTAGAAATCAGCGTTGGCCCATGCCACACTATCTTCGGGTATATTAATTTCCACCCAGAGGGCTACTTCATCAAGCAAAATTTTCTTCGAAATTAAGCCATGCGGTGTCTGGTTCAGTGGCCTTAGTCACCTCTTCCCAGTCTACCTCTGCACATTTTTGTCTTAGAAAGGCCGGTGTGAAATTTTTCTGTAATCTAACCTCTATTCTTTTCATGGTTCTCGATAGTTTTCCCTCTTTTTGGATAGTGCAGATTACATCATGGTCGGATGCCCCATGACAGAGGGCAACAGGATTGACATACATATTGGCATTTGTTGTCAGGGAATGATCTATCATGGATGAGAAGATGTTAGTCGTTCGTGTAGGAACATTGACTATTTGTGTCAAGTTTATATTTTTCAGCCCGTCTCTATATTTTTTCAACGGAGTATTTTGCCTACCTGGGGTCCAGTCGATATTTACATCGCCCAGAATATTAATTTCATTCTCTGAGATTACATTTAAGATGGCAATAGGTTCTTCCAGTAACTTCATGGCTTCTATCTATTTCCAATCAGGTGGGTGGTAAACATTTGCATAGTATAAGGGTCTAGTGTGGGGTAGGCAGATCTTGAGTCAGATGCCTTCAAGATCTTTGCTCGATATATTTAATTCCTCTGATAATGTATAATTTAAGTGGTTTGCAAGATAGAAACATATGCATAAACAGCTAAAATGATGTCAAAAAGACTCTGTGTCAATATCCAGAACATGCGCAGTCTATACTCTGCCAACCTGCCCTGCAACCTGAATGATGCAAGATATCATTGTGTGTACCATTTTCATGCAGTGTGCATTCTGCCATTGTGAATTCTACCTGTGCTTTCTGTGTGTATTGTTTGCGATCATGGCAAAGTTCTCACCTCAGGATCAGTTCAAGTTTAGTCAGCTACATTTTTCGGCTGCTTCGTAGCTCAAAACTGGTTCAGCTGAGGTGCAGGTGGACTCACTTATATACTGTATGGGCTCCGAGGCTGAGCATATTTTCCTAACATTTGAATCCAGATGACCAGATAGAAGTGTTGATGAAACACTCCAGACAGATTTAAAATATGTGTTGGACCAATTCTCAGAGCATTTTGGCTGAAAGAAGAATTTAATATACAAACGTGCCAAATTCAATCAAAGAGTGTCACAGAATGGTAAGTCTGCAGCTGCCTTTATAGATGATTTGTACAGATTCTCGGATCCTTTAATTTTAGTGAAAGGGTACAGGAAAACATCTGTGATTGTATCGCCTTCAGCATCTTAGATGAAAGGCTGAGATTAGAAATCCAGATGAATACTTAACTAACATTGCAGCAGGCGATCTTATCACTCATCAACAGCATGTATTTAGCCAGTCAGTTGGTTCAGTCACTTCCAAGCTGCAGGTACTACAGTGTGACAGACAGGACCAAGGTTGTCATTGGGATGTGGTCGGGGGCAATCAGGTAATTATTGGGCATGGGCTGTACTGGTGCTTTGTATGACCATCCTGCATCAAATCAACGTCAGAGCTCATCAGATAGTGCTAATATATGGAGGCACAGCTTGCTTGATCATAACAACCTATTCATCAAGGCATGCCAAGCGTGAGACGAGCAATGCCTCTGTTCAAGGAAGACCTGACATTTCAAGGCAGTATGTTGGCAAAATAAGGCACGATTGTGCATAAATGAGGTGTAAACAAATGATGTCATTGGTGGTTATGTTGACAGCTTTAGTGGTGGGTCTTTATCAACACATGGGCCCTAAGCATCTCCAGGCTAGGAGAAGCATATTTTCTTGGAGATCATTACGCATCGTAAGGAATTGCATAATAAGCCACTTTGGCAAGTTAGCCTACAGATCTGTAATGAGAAGATCAGATCAGATACTGTACCATCTCTCCTTCAAATTATGCATCCTCATGCGTTAACCACCTCCATTCAAACTTCACAACATCTCCTGTTGGATGATTAAAAATCTTTCCATCAGGGAGTGCCCCTAACAGTCCAACTCCCCACCATCTAGCGTTACGGCTATAGCGTTGATATAGTGCCACCACACAAGTAACTCCTCATATTTTTCAACTTCACGTGGTCATGGCAAATTGAGAAATGCCTGGGCTTTCTAAATATTGCTCTTGTTGAACCGTATTTAGAATGCCTCCAGCTTCTTTGGTTGCACATACTGTCTTCTTTGTAGCCAGTGCAACCTGTGTGCAACCAAGGGAGTTTTGCACTTCACTATTTACAAGTATTTCAGAGTTTATTTCTACCAGGATTTTACACTCACACAGGCGCTAGCTCTTGTATTGCCACCTGGACACTTAGCCAGTTAGTTCCTACGTGGGCGCTAGCACTCTGTTCAGTGTACTCCCTACTCTAGGGAGAGGAGCCCTCCTCCGATGGTCCTAGCAGGACTATATAGACACAACCCCTGTCCTATCAGTATCAGGTTTCTTTATTTCAGCTTAGCTAGCCTTATTGATGGTTCATGTTATCTCTTGTGTTGCTTGCATGTCTGTACATTGAGATGACTACCCTGTAGTGTGTGATTTTCATAACAGGTACACCAATTGATTATCATGCATTGAATAATTAGTCATCATATAACAATTAGTGCGCTATCCTCCAGGTCTGAACTAACTATTAGTTGTTCAACACTGATTCCTCAAATAGATTCCAGTCACACTGTTAGTCCAGGCTACTCTTTCTTTGTTAGATTGTTTAATTTCCGCATTCAACGCTGTTCTTTAAGGATTCAAGACCAGTCAATCTAGGTAATTCAATTTCACTAGCTACGTTTCAGGATCAAATTCATTATTCGTACATTAGTTACTATGGGTTAGCTAAAGTTATTTCTAGTTAAGTTTTGGGTTTAATTTACCCTCAAGGGCTACATTGTCCCTCCAAGTGGCATTACTGCTGGGCCACCATGTAGTTGTTTCCCGGTAGTTTTCTCCAGTAGTTTTGAACTACACTCGGTCTCATCATGAGTCTCAGAGCTGCGGGCTGTGGCCATTTCACCCAGTCTTGAGCAAACACAGCCTATGTTCTGCTTGTAGGCCATGTAAAGCCCCTGAAATAGACCAGCCAGAAATTTATTGTCAGATTTGTTCTTCCTGGCCTGATGAAGAGTGGAATTTCTTCCTTAAGAGACGTAATCACGAATCAAGGCCCTATGCTGCTTCTAACTCTAGTTCTCCTAGGGTCCTCCTCTCCCCTCTAAAAGGACAGAAACTCCCTTAGAGTCCAGAGGTCCTACCTCAGACTAGGCCCAAGAAACACAAGCTTCCATCAGGAGCTGAGTCCACACTGTCAGTTTCAGTAAGTAGGCCCCATTTTAGACTTAGTCCTCACGGAAGAAAGTCCAGATCTGTGACTAGTACAGAGTCTGGTTCTACCCTGAGGCCTGCCTTCAGCAGAAAGTCAAACTAACTGAGTCAGTCCCTCAGAGGTCCTCTTCAAGTAGGTCCCTTAGGAAGGATAGCAGTTCTTCTTGTTCTGCTCCTCCTCCACCTGAGGTCACTGAGGAGAACACCCTGTTCTCCAGGGAAGGAGTTGCTGGCATGCCCCATACCCTCGCCTCTGGCAGCAACTCCATTTCCTCAGATGTCCGGTGCCTGTGAGACTCCGTTCTTGTCCGCTGCCTGGAGATCGATGCCCAGTGCCCGGAGACTCATGCCCGGTGCCCGAAGATCGTCAAGCATCTCCCGGAGACTTCAACCAGCCACTCCCCGCCCAGAGTCCGGAGTATCCTGCCAGGCACCTAGAGCTCCCTGTCTGGCACCAAGAGCTTGCTGCCTTGTGCCCGGAGCTTGCTGCCTGGTGCCTGGAACTTCTTGCCTGGTGCCCGGTGCTCCCTGCCTGGTTCCCGTACCTCCCTGCCCGGCGCCCGGAGCACTCTGCCCAGCACACAGAGTTTACTGCCCAGTATCTGGAGCTGATTGGACAGCCTTCAGGGCTCATGAGACATACCCCACCCAGGTGTAGATCACTTTTTGACCGACATCCAGGGCTGGGGTACCACTCAGGCTACGCAGGCAGTTCGTCAGGGAGTTCAGATAAAGATCTTGTCATATCCAAGGATTTTACCAGGAGGATAGAATGTTACCCATAAAAGCTCTTCCTCATCTGGTATCAAGGCTGGTATATCATCTGGTCCTATCTCCTTCCTAAGGAAAACAGATAAGGAAGCTTGGAGATCCCATGTTGTCTCCTCGCTCCCAGAGGACATCTTTGGCTCCTCAGACCATGATGACAGTCCCTCATCCTTAGATGACGGAGACCAGGGAATATCTCCTCCCTCAGTCACTTGCAAGACTAGTCTTGGACCCCTTCCACATGGAGTTCCAAAACCTATTCTCCCTCCCGCAAGACCTGTAATCCCTCATACCTCTGGTAGCCCCTTTGAGACAGCGGTTATGGGGGGTTCAAACAAGGACTCTGCAGAGGATGTTCAGACTAAGGCACTGATTGCTGCTCTTATAGCTGAACTTTCTGACCTTCGTCAGAGAATGGACTCCTCTCAAGCTCAGTCTCAAGCTGCTTCTGTAGACAATGAACAGTCAGAGGGAGAGGAAGAGAAGGATCATTCCCCCTGAGTATCTCCCCATACCTGCCCTTGACACCACAGTTTCTCATGGGTTGGCCCTTTCCTCCCTAGACTCGTCTTTTGAGGAGGAAAGGAGAACCAACCATATAGAGTATCTCTTAGAATCGGCATTCTCTTTATCACCACTCTTGGTTGGAGTTCACAACCATCTAGATAGATACCTACAGGGCAATGAGCTCAGGCAGTTATACTCCCTGGAACGCCCCCTGGCAGAGTTTTCATTGCCCAGATCCGTCAAATGGGAGTCTGAAAGATATTTCAAGCCCTCAGGTCCTCATGTCTATGGTTGCACTCCTAGACGATATAAGATACTTGCAACCAAGAACCTGCCTCAATCTTACTTGATTAGTCCTCCCCTACCAGACAGAGACTTGGCTTTATACCCTCAGGTATCTTTGAACTCCCTCAAAGCTTCACCTGAGAAAGCCATGCTACTTGAGCAACTCTCAGTCCAATCTCATGTCGACTATGCCCATGCGGCAGGTCTCTCGGCATCAGATCAGGACAGAGAGGACGAGTCTCTCAGGACAAAATCTAAAGAAGCTATAAGGTAGGCCTCAGGGCAATAGAGCACGCTGCCTCTATTGCCCAAAAAAACTGTAGCGAATCTTGAACTGAGTCAGAAATCTACCACCCTTAAAAATCTGCCCTTTGACTCAGAAACTAAGGCGCAGCTTAGAGCCCTCCCTCTAGGGAACGTCAAGCTGTTCAGGGGCAAGTTGGAGCAAGCCTCCATACATCCCTCGAATGGGCAAAAAGACAAAGGGAACTTCGGGCAGATTTCTTCCTTTTAAGCCCATCAGGGGAAGAGGGCCAACAGATCCTCGCAGTCTCAAGGACGACAAAGGGAGAAACAAGGGCAGAGGTGGATCTTTGGGAAGAGACAGAGGTAGAGGTCTAAACCTCAAGCTAATTCCTCAGCACCAATCCCTTTGATTGGCTCAGACCCTACCCCTCAGGGCTCTAAGCCCAACCAGAAAGGGAAACTTAAGTTCACCAAGGACGAACAGTAGCCCTGGAGGCACAGGTGCTGCCTTGCCTCCCACAGTAGGAGCACATCTGCTGGGATTCCTCCCACAATGGGAGACACTGACTCATAACAGGATCATCCTGAACATCATAAGAGAAGGACTCACCTTGTCGTTTTGTGAGCAGCCTCCCCTCTTTCAAAGTTTCTTGCCCTTTGGCATGCCAAAGGTGGGCAATCCCAAAAGAGAGGCACTGCCTGCGGAAATTGAAGCGATGCTCGCCAAAGGTGCAATAGAGCCTGTGCAAGCACAAACTCTGGGCTTCTATTGCAACCTTTTCCTGGTGGCAAAGCTACCAGGGGGTTCCGACCCATGATCAACCTGAAGGCCCTGAATCTCCTGATGTACAATTAGAAGGTCAAGATGGAGACTTCAAGGTCAATTGTGAAATCAGTAACCTCAGGGGACTGGATTGTTTCAATAGACCTCAAAGATGCCGATTTTCATGTTACAGTCCACCAAGACTTTTGTCATTTCCTGAGGTTCGCAATCTCACAGACAGAGGTCTTCCAGTTCAAGACTCTGCCTTTTGGCCTCTGTTAAGCTCCAAGGATTTTTACCATGATCCTTCGGGAGGTGGTGCAACACCTTCATCAGTGTGGCATCAAGTTCCACCACTATTTGGACAACTGGTTGATCCATCATCAGGACCCAGTCAACCTGAGACAACACCTGACATACATCCTTGATCTCTCTATCCGCCTGGGCTGGGCTAGGCCAGTTCACCTACCTGGGCATGAACTTTGACACAGAGTCATCACCAGTGTGTCCATCCCTCAGGCGGATTGAGAGACTAGAAGGATGTGTCAGGTTGTTTATGAGAAGACTGACTCAACCAGCTCGCACTGTCCTTCATTTGCTATGGGTCAGTTCTGCCTGTTGGGCCAGTGGCGTCCACATTTCAACAGCCTAGAGCAACTGATAATCATAGATGGGGTTGGTCTCCAGGACATTAAGAGGTGGCACTCCAGAGAAAACACTCTTCGGGGAGTTCCACTAAAAGCACCAGAGCTGACTGTCACTCTGATGACAGACACCTCCTTGCAAGATTGGGGAGCCTACCTCACAGTGGACGAGAGATGCAGTCAGTTATCTGGAGTGTGGCCTTCCATCTATACAGGACGCTCGATAAACTGGACTGGACTCCTTGCGATCCAGGGGTTCTTGAGTATGCTCCAAGACCAAGTAGCTTTGATCCTCAGCGACAATGCCACAGCTGTCTCTTACCTGTCCAAGCGTGGGGGGGGGGGGGGGCCCGCACTCATTCAGATATTCTCCCGGGACAGTTTTCTGAAGATGACTCTGAGACTCCACCACATTTCTGGCAAGACGAATGTCTTTGCAGATGCCCTATCACAGGCAGAACCAATCCAGACAGGGTAGGAACTAGATCAGTCCCTGTCCAACACCATCGTGGCCCATTTCAATCTGTCTCTGAAAGTAGATCTCATGGCCACACCACACAACAGCAAGCTTCCGGTGTTTGTGCATCTCTTTCCAGACCACAGAGCTCTGGGGGTAGATGCGCTGTCATTCCCTTTGGGACAATCTCATGGCAGCATACATCTTTCCCCAACAGCGCTCATCAGAGATGTTCTGATGAAGCTGAAGGGTCTGGACTTGACCTTGATCTTGATAGCTCCATGGTGGCCCAACCAGTCTTGGTTCCCAGACCTCCTGGAGCTGTCAATAGATCTCCCGGTCGAGGTACCACTGACCAGGAATGCCTTGACTCAGATGGTAAAGAACAAGAGAGTCAGTCACCTGATACTGCAGATATACAACCTGACCGCCAGGTGTTTATCCTGCAGGCCCTCTCCAGTAAAGGTTTCTCAGCAGCAGTGGCCATGTGGATCAGTAAACCTACTCGCTCCAGCACACACTCTCTGTATGGTGCCCAATGGAAGAAGTGGTTTTTCTGGTGCGGAAAACATAAAGAGTTGTTCTGACGAAGCTGAGGGGTCTAGATTTGACCTTGACCTTGATAGCTCCATGTTGGCCCAACCAGTCTTGGTTCCCAGAGCTTCTGGAGCTGTCAATAGATCTCCCGGTCGAGGTACCACTGACCCGGAATGCCTTGACTCAGATGGTAAAGAACAAGAGAGTCAGTCATCTGAAACTTCAGAGATACAACTTGACCGCCTGGTGTTTATTCGGTAGGCCTCTCCAGTAAAGGTTTCTCAGCAGCAGTGGTCGAGCGGATCAATAAACCCTTTTACTCCAGCACACGCTCTCCATACTATGCCCAATGGAAGAAGTGGTTTTTCTGGTGCAGAAAATATAAAGTGGATCCATCAAATCCATCTGCACCAGAAGTAACTAACTTTCTTCTGTCTCTTTGGGATTCGGGTCAAGCACCCGAGACAATCCATGAGTATCGTACAGCACTGAACTCTGTTTCTCATACAGGTTGCACAGTGTTCCAGAGTTGTGAAATTTCCCCCCTGCTGAAGAATCTTCAATTGGAAAAGGCGGTCCAGAGAAAGGAGATTCCTCAGTGGAACCTTCCCTTGGTACCCTCCTTCCTTGAGGGTGCTCCCTTCAAGCCCCTGGAACATGCTTCCATCCTGGACCTCACTAGGAAGACAGTCTTTTTGATTGCTCTTGCCTCCGGTAAATGCCGCAGTGAAATCCACGGCTTTTCGAGTTTGGTTTCAGATTCACCATATCATTGTCTAAGGTGACTCTGGTTCAACTGCCAGACTTTATGGCTGAGAATCAGACACCTAAGTTTAGCTCTCCACTTGTGGAGATCCCAGCTCTCCTACCTAGGGAGGGAGTTCCAGAGCTCTCAAATGCCCTGTGCCTCAATAGGGCATTGAGAGTCTACCTGGGTAGAATGACCAGTTTCAGGGGGATGAGAAGACACTTATTCATCCCAACATGCCCCTCGCTACTGGGGAGATCATGCCGAGTCGCCTCACGGCTTGGATTTGGTCTGTGATCTGTGATTCACATACCACTTCGGATGATGTGTCATTGCCTGAAGAACACATCTCAGCTCATGAGGTACGGGCTCTTGCCACCTCTTGGTGTATGTTCAGCCAGTCATGTTCGGTGTCCGAGATAATGCAGGCAGCGTTCTGGAGATCATCCCAGACATTTGCTACCTTCTATCTTAGGGATTTGTGTGGTCAAACCTTTGACCTGTACTCCTTGGGCCCGATCGTGGCTGGCCAGGCAGTGGTGCATCCTCCGGAGTGAGCATGC
>JAUOBU010221045.1:0-12282 GCA_032360585.1 Nereis procera | reverse complement strand
AACTTCTTGCCACTCATGCAACATGAATAAGAACTTGCTTTGACTTTGGTGTTTCTAGAAAAAAACAAAGCCACATTTCCAGTACTTCAATTATGACTGAGATAGGTTTTGTTAATTAATATTTTCACTCTGAAGTCACTCAGGAAAAGATAACTTATTCCTGAAACAGGTGATAGTTGACATGTGGTAAGTATACAGCTCCACCCTACCATATCAAGCTTGACTTTTGTGATCAGTGGTGAGTCAAACATTGGAGCTGAAATGGGATACAAAATGGATGTCCCAATCTAGGTCAAATGGAATTCATTTTTGAAACCACTGGTTCCAATGGTCTTGCCATATGGGATCCAATTATTGGTGAAAGACTCTTTAATATTATTATGAAATACATGGATATTGTGACTACTATGGTAAAATATGTATTTCTAATACACTAAATAAGATTTGCATGATTTCTATCTGATATAAATTCAAACATTTTCGCTTGTATGTATATTGGTATAACATTTTGTCATTGTAATGATAATCCTTTTTCAGATGTTGGGGTGGCCTGTATGTGTAATAAAACAATATTGTTTGCCTAATATTGCCTCATAGCTCCTATTTCAGTTTGAGTGATTTCATATTTCGGCATCTAAATGTTGATATTTGCAAGGTTTGAATGACACTATTGGTTTAACCCTTGTCTTTTAGTCATCTAGTTTCATTCAATTGTTACCAAATATTAACCATCGCATGATGTCACAACTAGTTGTACTCTTTTGTTGTAGAAAGAGGAGCAGAATATGAGTTCCGAATCTCGGCCAAGAATGCCGTTGATTATGGCGAACAGATGGTGAAGACAATTCGGACTCCTGACGGAAGTGAGTGGCGTTGCACGCTGCCTGTGCAATGGTAGTTCAGTGCGGGATCTATATCAGTCTACAGCAGGAGCGAGCACACCGCAGCCACTAAAGCTACAACTACACTAAATATTACATAGTTGTCATATGTCCCCCCATATCATCCCTACCCCTACATCCTTCCTTTCATTCTGTTCTCCTTTTCTTCAGTTATCAATGTGGGCCTTAAGCGGGCTATGTATGAAGTATAATTGCACCCCATCTGTATTGCACCTCATCGACAGTAGGGCCTGCAGCCGCCATATTGCAAGAAGATATGGCTCTGCCGTGGGGAGGGGGTGGGATCACTAGAAAACACACTATAACGGGGTAATTACAACAGTAAATAATCATACATATAGTGATACACTTTATTAAGATATCTTACCAGATGGTTGTGCACTGCTTATGCCGACTTTCTCGCAACCATCACTGAAGTGCCTGCCATATCTGTAAACTTAGTTAGCTGGCTCTATGTTATTGGCACTTCAGTCGCAAATAAAAATATACAACGGCTAAGCAGTACTTACTGTCATGAGGCGTGCGGCACATGATGCACATAGCAATTAGAGAGTGCACATGTCATACTTACCCGGTTGCAGCATGTAGACCGTGTAATTGCTATGTGAATCAGTGCCTGAGTATTGTCTGATAATATGCTTTTGTCTGCTCTTCTCTTTCTCCAGTTCCTGGTGGTGCACCCCGTAATTTTAGCGCAACAGGTATGAGCTCGACTAGTGTAAAACTGACATGGGATCAGCCAGAGCGTTCGCTGCGTAATGGCGAGATCATCATGTATGAAGTGATGTATCACAAACGAACTGATCCCATTGATGTATATGATGTCAACACAACCGATACACAGCTCGTTATTGAAGGCCTTGATATGAATCAAGACTATATCTTTCAAATCAAGGCATATACCAGTAAAGGTGCTGGACCCTGGAGCAATCGCCTGGCTTTCCGCACATTTGGCCAGTGTAAGTGGTGGCCCTGAAATTGGTGCATGTTTTCACTCAGTTGGGCCTCCTGACACTTGGGCCCTATGGTCATGTAATATCATGCCAAATTCAACATTCTTTTCTCACTGAGGAAATACTCTGAACTAAAACTAAGTGAGATAATCTTGGGTGAGATACTCTTGTGATATTTCGATCCACTCAGGTTCATAGAAAACTGGTGGGGTGCTAAGAAGGTGATCCACTGTGGGGAAACATGACACTCTGGTCTTTATACTTTCTATTCTGTGTATCTCTATACACCATATTGCACCATGATATTATTGAGGCTGACCAAAGAAATCGAAAAGGAATTTTCATGTAGTCTGTCAAATGATTCTTGCAGGCACCCTAAAGATTCTTTTTGACTTTGAATGTGCCCCAGGTTACCTGTAACATTAGATCCACATGTTCTCCAGGCAATGCCCTTTCTGATAAAACCATTTTTAGGGCACAAACATATAAATTGTTGATGAGAGGGACCATAAATTTGTGACTGCAGCTCCAACAACCATTCCCTTTGATGGGCCCCCTAGTGTAATACAGAATGAGTGACAGGCATGAACTTTGAATAAAACATAACAACAACAAAAAGAACTTTCCTTAGCTCAAGGCTGTAAGTTTGCCCACCTATGTATTGCATTTTTGTGACAAACTCAGATGGTGACATTTAGGGAGGTCTTAACAGACAGATGCACTGTTTTCATATATGATCCTTGAACTTCATGTGACCGATATGAATGGCAATTATCTCAGTAGTGTGACAGCTCACTCAAGATCAAACTGTGACTGTGTGTCACCCTCATGAATAGCTGTCATTTCAGCAGTGTGACGGCTCACTCACCATCAAACTGTGACTGTGTGTCACCCTCATGAATAGCTATCATTTCAGCAGTGTGATGGCTCACTCACCATCAATCTGTGACTGTGTGTCACCCTCATGAATAGCTATCATTTCAGCAGTGTGACGGCTCACTCACCATCAATCTGCACATGTTTTTCCATGCTTTATTGCATATGGCCCACAATTAGAAACATGTGGTATATTTGTCCTAGGCCATTCATTACCACAGCACACAGTTCAGCTGCCTCTTTTTGGATGTGGTGCCAGGCAGTGGCCTTGCAAGATTCTTGGCATCTACATATATTAATCGTGGACATTATCAAAGGCTACAGGATGATTTGAGTATTCTTTGAACTGTGTGCTTGAAATAGCTGGCTTTTTGTCAACAAGGAGCCAAACCCAGCTGTTGACTGGCTTCGACTCCCTTCAGACCTCAGGTGAGCCATATCAAGCACAATGTTCTAAAGGGAGAACTTAAATCCGATCACAAATATCAGAGCCACAACACTGTCACAAGGGACATGTACCCGATTATGACAACATTAACAGTTATGACATCACAAAAGTAAACCGATGCTTTCTGATGCAGGTTGATACACCACAATTTTAGATTCCTAATTGTTTAAACCTATTGCACCCAGAACCTCCAAATCATCCTTGAATATCATGTATTTCGAGTAGGGAGAAATATCTGACCATGTGGATATATTGTCAATTTCCAGGTCACTAGCCTGAGCTCTTGAAATACACACATGATTGGAAATATATGAAGTAGCAGTAAGAATAAGAAATATTTATTTCACAACACAGTGACAGTCACAGCCATCCAGAAAATTGGTAGGGACAAATTGTTCCACAAATATGGGACCTTGAATGACCCTTTCACTCCTAATACCCTAGGATATTGTGACTTTCAAGTCCAATTGGAAGGCCAATTGGATGGTCCAATTTGAAATAAAAAGCAATCCGTAGTAGGGAATAAGATCTGGCCATGTGGCTACTTCATCAATTCACAGCTTGCAGACATGAGTTGTGAATTGATTAAATGACCACATGGAAGGAAAGTGATTCAGTAGCAAAAGGATAACATTTGTAGCTCTAGCCATTGCTGAAAAGTTATCAAAAACATGGGGAAGTGAAAAAATGAGATGACTGTAGAAATATTTGGTCAGGCAGGCACCAATATGACCCTTTCACTGCTTCATCGATGTCCATCCATGTGATCATTTCATCGGTGAAACATTTGGGTTCAACTTCAGGCTAGCCTTAGTGATCATTTGACAGACCAGGATGAAATGCATACAGTCAAACCTGTGTTGGAGATCACCTGTTTGAAGCAATCGTCTGTCTCAGGAGACCACACTCAATTATCCTATCTCTATATGCTGATATTATTGATTCCTGTCTTAGACAGGTGCATACCTTGAGGCACCACTTTGAGACACTCCCAAAGGCTGGTCTCTCACCACAGGTTTGACTGTATCAGACAATGTCTTGAGTGTTCAAACAGTGAAAACTCTTGATAGAATCGAGTCCATTTGTCTCAGTCTCATACAAGACTACAGGACGATGTCTATTGCATTCGGCTGAATGAAAATGAATTGGGCCTAAGTGTACTTTTCTGGACCCAAATTTATTTCAAACAACTTTTTTCAAATAACTGATGTCCCTCTATAACTTTGTAGACCTTGAGAAGCTTACAGTGGTTGGCCCCTTGCCAGCCACTGCAAGCTTCTCAAGGTTCACCAAGAAACTATTTCAAATTAAGGTGCTGCTGATTTCTAAAGATCAGTGAGGTCCTGGATCTAAACTTAGGCCCAGTATTGGAATACATGTATATTCATTGTAGTGAGTGTGTGTCATGAATGATACATCTCTTCTTGCAGGCACCAATGAAGACCAACTTGATATGTATCTTTTCTATTGGCTGCGATTTATTTCTTCAAATGTTTTCCGGTATTAGACAAAGAAATATCTGTTGCTCTCTTCATCATGCACCTGAGTGTAAGATTCTGAGGGAGTTGGTCAGCTTGCAGGGACCCATTTCACTAAGCTAGAATTCATGCTAACTGGAGGATATGCCATACTTTTATATGGCAAACACTAGACAGGCACAGTCTGTTAACTCTTTCACTACTTCATCAATTTTCATCCATGTGGCCATTTCGTCAATTCACAGCTCATGCTAGTGAGCTGGAAATTGATGAAATAGCAACATGGCCCGATCTCATTCCCTCGTACAATTTGCTTTTTGTTTTATTCAAATCAGGTCATGAGAAGCCTTTTTATTGGACTCTGGGGTTTTCATAGTGAAGGGGATGATGAAACAAGCCCAGGTATTAGGATGAGATCCTAAGGGTGTAATTCAAGGGTCAGCTTAATCCTTTCACTCCTAAAAGCCCCAAATCACCTTTGCATATTATGTCTTTCATATCCAGTTGGAAGGCTTCGAATAGCCTAATTTGAATGAAATAAAAAGCAAACTGAATAAGATCTGGCCATGATGCTATTTGATCCATTCACAGCTCACTAGCATGAGCTGTGATTTGATGAAAAAGCCTCATGGATGGAAATTAATGATGTGATAAAAGGGTTGAATAGGTAGAGTAAGTGAATGTTGGATGTAGTTGGGATCAATTTTGTGAGTTCTGGAAATCCTAGAGTTGGGACATATCCTAGTTTAGTGAAATGGGCCAAGCAGTGGGTGACCAGCTCTTCCATGCCCAGATCTGTCAAAGTTGTCCACATTGTCTCATTCAATTCCAGTTGACAGGCGTGTAATCATCTGATCCAAATATAACGAGAAGTAGAGTAGAATGTAGATGTGCAAAATGTGATGTGGCTATTCAAGTTTCACTCTTCTGGGCTATAAATTGGTTGGGTAGCCCCATAAATGATGCCTGATGTTTCAATGCTAGGCATAAATAATTCATTGTTTTGGGTTTGATTTGGTGACTGAGTTTTCACAAAGAAGATGCAATATAGGCTTCAAGATGACCAAAGTTCATGGGTCAATTTTTTTTGTCCATGTGTATAGATGAATCATTCTTTTTTTTTTGCAGGATACAAATGAAAATTTTTCCCAAGAGTGACTTGATGTTTGATGTTTTTAACTGTGAATTACGTACTTGAATTTTTTTCTTTTATGTAATTACCTTTTTCCAGTAGGGGACATGGTTGCTAGATGTTGTGTTATATTCTATTTCAGTACCACCAGCACCAACCAGCTTGAAATTACGTCGCATCTCACCGACAGCAATTGAAGTCAGTTGGGATCCGCCGACATTCCCGGGTATTGCTGGTTACCGTATCTACTATAACATGTTTGCCATCCCTGATATGGACAAGTGGCAGAGCGTGGAAATCGGGCCATACACTGTCACTGACATTAATGGCCTTGAACCTCACACAGTTTATGCAGTCCGTGTCAGAGCAAAATCCATTGATGGTCGCTATGGAAACTTCTCTGAGATTGTTGCCACCAACAGCCTAGAACCAGGTATGTTCATCCAAACAAACCTTGAACAAATCATTACAACATCGATTGTGTGATCATTGATAAACTCTTTTACTACCCCATCAATTTCCACCCATGTGGCTAGTTCATCAATATACAGCTCATGCCTTTGAGCAGTGAATTGATGAAATTGTTATGATAGTTCCTGAAAATGGCTTTGAATTTATTTTGACTGAATATGCCATTGCAATTTTCAGATAGCACCAACCTTGAAGGCAGTTTTCAGTATAGTTAGATTTGAACTAACAGGTAGATCATTTCATTGATCATTATGTTTACATGTTCATCCCAGCCTGGTGAGGTGTGTGTGGACTGAACCTGCGTCCAGGTGGCTTCATCACGGCCAAAAGCTAACATGGGCTTTCTTTGTTTAGCATGAATGGGTCATTAAACAACCCAATCAATCAATGACATGTTCATGATTGATTTTATCATTAGACTGCTCACCTTGCCATGGTATGTTTTCAGGTGGTCCAGATATGGTTCAGGAGTTCCACGCACGCACACAGAACCCACGGTCGGTGATGCTCGAATGGAAGCCACCACGTAAACCTGGTGTCACACGCTACAGAGTGAGTAGAGAATAATCTCCTCTTCCATCGGAGAACACATATTTGATGCACGGACTCATTCCTTGTCGTGTTGTTGGGATGCCACCTGCTTCCACTAGACGGCAGGTCACACTTCAACTTCGTTCCAGTCCAATTTTAAATCGGGTGGATTTCAGCAAAGATATAATGGCTTTGATTGGTTGATACAATGGTTCTTTTGATTTGCTCTTCTCAAAAGATGCTTGGATCCAGCTCTTCTGATATCACAACAATTTGGGACCAGGTCATTTTGTGATTTAAGAGTTGGATATGATGCAAGTGATGATGTGACCAAGTTGCATGATGTTGTGTTGACCAATCAGCTGCCACGGTTTCTTCTGGTACCATGGGAATGACCACAGGCTTATGCAGGCTAAATGAGACTGACAACAAATTTCATCCAAGTTTGTGAATGGGAGGTCAGGAGTGCCCTATGGCAATTGATTTATGCTGGCTATAGCACATCCCTGAATATTTTAGAAAGGAAGCTCTGCTGACTCTGACTAGCTGCTGTATGGTAGTGTATGACTCCACAAGATGATGATGCTTTTTAGCGACAAGTGCAATGTAATGGGGCCACATATCAGTGTGTCCTCTCAGACACTCACCCTGTTGTGATGGTCAGTATCTATTGAAACAATGACCACAACAGTTGCCTACATTGGAGTCTATCCATGTGGGTGTTCAGTCAGTTAGCAGCCCAGTTACATAGAAGTGTACTGTTAAAATACAGAATTATTGCTCCTGCTCAATTAGATGCACCCCTCTCTATTTCCACTGCAAATTGAGTGCTTTCTAAATCTCAGAGTTATGGTAATATCCACCAAAGGGAGCACTGAATGGTTCAGAACCAACCACTGCTCCCTTTGATTGATATCACCACAACTGATGATTATGTCATGCTCCTAACTCCTTGTATAAATTGATATTCCATCAGTAATCGATCCACAAGATAATACTTCTACCTTTGAATGTACTCTTTTTTTCGTAACTTGTCTTCATCAGTTTTGCCTATGCCCTCAGCATGTCTATTTGGAATAATCTGGTATTGGATTAGTGGCCACATGGACCAAAACCCATGTGAGATTCAAGAGAGTTGTTGCACAATGTGTTGGATTGCTATTGTCCACTCTCACTCAATTATAGGCAGTCTGTTACAATCCAGGTATTGCTCGACATGTTATATTTGCAACTGACTTCTTATATACCGGTCACTCTAACCACAAATGCTGTTGTAGATTGTCTATGAAGGATCTAAGAAATACCGTGATGAACGTGGCCAGGAACGTATGTTTCATGATGAGAAGAAAGACCGATTTGTTCCAAAGGAGGAGCGCACTTTATATATTGATGGTCTGGTCCCCAAGACTGTCTACAGCTTTAACATTAGTGCCAAATTTATGGATGGCACATGGGGACCAGACTATCCTCTCCGTGTCGAGACCAGTATAGACGGTTAGTCCATTGCCTCCTTGGCACGTGCCTTTTTATTGCTCACCTTGCCTCTGTCACAGATTCTTGTTTTATCTTGTGGCTGCTCGCCTGCCTACTGTGATCGAGACAGTTCCGCACTATATACACCCACGGCAGTTGGCACTCTCGTCATCATTGTAGAGTGAACGCAGTCTGGTCAATGTCACACTTGTATTGGTTCACACTAGCTTTACCCCCACAGCACTTGTTCTTCTTCACACATCGAGCACTGACACTAACAGGCCATCCTGCTCACAGTGCAGTGAGCATTATATTTGCACCTCTCCTATTTTTCATTCATGCATGACATCATCCTTCTCATCATCACCATCATGCTCTTCTCATTCCCCATCCTTTCTCTTCTCAAGTTGGAGGGTCCATCACCATCATCCATCTCCTTTTTTCTCCACTCATCTTTCAAACCAACACATTCCAGTTCTTCTTTCTCTTGGTTGCCTTCTTTATGTTAACAATAAGTAAAATTCTTAGCAAAATCTAGTCTCTGGTGCATGTTATTGTTGTTAGTCATATTCAGATCAGGCAGAAAAATGAAACGATGATTAGTCAAAACACTAGGTTAAATGTCAAACCCTGTTTTTGATCTGTGCTTCACCATTTCCATTGAAAAGCTAGTAGTTTGATACTTTATATACTTTAATTATCTAAATCAATGTTACTTATTACTTTTCTGTTCAAATATGTGTTCAACTTCATGATTAGGCATGCTACGCTTGGCTAAGTTTGCATCATCTGTTCTTCCTCTTAGCTAAGAATTGAGATCATACTTACCTCTATATTCTGATGTGATATTGTTCAAATACCTTTTCCCAATCTATGCAACCCCCTAGATTCAATTTAGCCTTATCATTCCATGTGTGTTTCAAATTAATTTGTAGTTTGTCTCTTTTCTGAGATAATTTGAGTATCAATTTGAAAAAAGCAAATTAGTTTTTGTGTGTTTAGGAATTGTATATATATTATGCATATATATGCTTTCTAAGCCCTGTATATCTGTGCTGCATCTCAAATTAATTTGAGTAGTTATGTGCTGAAATTACGCCTCCCACTTTGCTACAAAGTTGTGCCCCACGTGTTTCTGGTGACGTTAGCCTGGCAAGTGATGGTGTCCCTGTTACACCATGTGTTCGTGTCATGTAACGCAGACCTGGTGTTTTGGGGTCTGCCTGTTGACCACAATATACTTTATGTAATGTGTGCTTGTTTTTCGTGTAGCTCCACCCATAATTCAGGCACCCGAGTTCCAGGACTCGATCTCCGATACCATGCTTACACTTCGTCTCTATAAGGCATCAGAGAAGCATGGACCTGTCATCAGCTATTACATCATTGTCGTTCCTGAGGACATAGCAAGGCACAAGTTCCCATCTGATCCTGCATTCCAAATCAAGGAGGTGAGAATACTATCATTATCTTAACCCTTTCACTATGTTATCAATTTCCATTCATGTGGCCATTTTATCAATTCACTGCTCACACTAGTGAGCTGTGAATTGATGAAATATCCCTATGACCAGATCTGATTCCCTACTACTGTGTGCTTTTTATTTCATTCAAAAGTTAATCATAGAAGCCGTCCAATTGGAATTGAAAGACAATGCTTGGATCATTCTCATATCCCTGAAGAAAGCAATTTCGTCTAGCATATTGTATCTCAAATCTAAACTAGCATGACTGCATGGCCATTCTGCAATATTGTTATATTTTGCTACTCAATTTTGCACAAAAACTGTGAATAAATTTGCCAAATGTTCACACTTGTTTGTGCTCTTGATAGGTTCATGCTAGCCCTTTCCTACCCCTACATGTTATTTCCACATCCTCAAATCTCTCAATGTTTTGGATTTTCTCCAGCACATCTTTTCTCATCATGGCCATTTTTAGCTCACCTCACAAAGTGAAGAGAGCTTATCTACTACCTCGAGCTTCAGCGTCAGCGTCAGGGTCGTTGTCCGCACCTGGGTTAAGGTTTCCGACCAAATCATCTTTATTGTAGAAGAACTTGCTTCTACTTCACTCTAGACCTTTCTGCCCTTACCACACTTGTTTTTAGGGTGAAGCATCACATTTAAATGATATATTGTGTCCCTGACTTTGTTTTTATGCTTCAATGACATTGCCAAATATGCGTTAAAGTTTTCAACCAAATCATCTTCATTGTTTTCGGGGTCACTTCTACTGCACCCAGAGCCTTTACAGCTTTATCCAACTTGGCTTCAGAGTAAAGCATCACATTTAAATGATGTATTTGCCAATTCTGTGTTAAGGTTTATGACCAAATCATCTCAACTGCAGGAGGAGATAGTTCTCCTTCACCCAAACCCTATCCAGCCTCATTCCACTTACTCTTAGAGTAACACATCACATTCAAATGATATTTTCTGTCCCTGACCTAGTTTTTATGCTTCATCGTCTTAGCCAATTCTGTGTTAAGGTTTGTGACCAAACCATTTTCATTGTTGAAGGAATTACTTATACTGCTCCCAAAGCCTGTACAGCTTTATACCACTTGCCTTCACAGTAAAGCATCTCATTTGAATGATATGTTTAGTCCCTGACCTGGATTTTATGCTTCATTGACTTTGCCAATTCTTCATTAAGGTTTGCGACTGAATCACCTCAACTGTAGAATGAGCTACTTCTTTTTGACCCCAACCCTATCCAACTCCATCCCACTGGCTCAGTGAGTGGAGCATCACACTTAAATGATATACATGTACATGTATTTCACCCCTGACGTAGTGTCTATGCTCGATTAATTTTGCCAATTCTATGTCAGAGTTTGTGACCAAATCACCTTCATCACAAAAGGAGTTGCTTCTTCTCCACCCAAAGTTGTTCTATCCCTACTCCACTTGCCGAGAGTGAAGCACCACATTAGAGTGAAGTTTATCATTTGGAAAATAATCATTGTCTTGTAGCATTTTTCCAACTCTTGGTGTTGGACTCCGGCATCTGCTTCTTCATCAACTAAATCTGCAACATCTTCACCATAAATTGAAGCAATATATTTAAATGATACATTATTTTCCCAAAAAAGTTTTCATGGTGCATCGACTTTGACATTTGCAGTAAATTTTCTCAACTAGATGATCCTTTATGCTTTCACATCACATTTGAATATCATTCATCATCTCTGAACTATCCCACTTGTATCCATCTGATGTGCTGAAATGTTCAAGAACATGATGCATTCGCTAGCACACATATCTTCACATGTCGGAAGGGTTGCATCATGGAAAATGTCCTTCTATGAATACCTTGTTTGTTTTATGGGTGGGTGAAATAGCATTCTTGAGACTAGCTCCGCCATCAGTGATGGATATATTCATTGACTTGTTGTGGTAATGCTAGCTTGTGACCAAACCATCAGTAAATCAAATTAAGTCACTTCTGTTTCACCTCAAGTCATTTTACCCTCATCTATTTGTCCAGCATTGCATTCAAATGATGTATTGTCTCTGACCTAGTTTTTATGCTGCATTGATATTACCAATTCTACGTTAGAGTTTGTGACCAAATCACCTTTACTGCAAATGGAATTACTCCCTCACCCAAAGCTGTTCTATCCCTACTCCGTTTGCCTACCCTAATGAACATTGGAGTGAAGCTTCTTGTTCGAAAAAAAATCATTGTCTTGTAGCATTTTCCTTACTCTTGGTGTTGGACACTGGCATCTGCTTCTACATCACCTAGCTAGCTATTCCTCTTGCTATATTGTATCCCATCTGATGTTTGGTATGAATACCTTGGTTGTTTTATAGGCAGGTGTAATGGTGTTCTTGAGGCGAGCTCTGCCATCAGTGATGGCTATGTTTATGTTTCGTCGACTTTGCCAATTCTGTTTTAAGGTTTGTGACCAAATCTTCTCTACTGCAGAATGAGATACAGTCTAACCTGTCTTAAGCGTGCAGTCAAGGGACCGAGTAAAAATGCGCGCTTAAGACAGGTGCACGCTTAG
>JAUOBU010219934.1:0-12308 GCA_032360585.1 Nereis procera | reverse complement strand
TGATTTTTGTGTGACAAACTGTAATGTTATGGTCAATGATTGCCCCACAAAAAACAACCCCTTCCCGATCAAAACTCACAGAATTGATGGGCTATCACCTTAAAACTTGGTCGGCAGACTCATCTTACGTGTGGAAAGACACCTACTGATTTTGGGGCGAGAAAAAAACCAAGATGCTTGCCTAATGTGTGGATTAGATCTATTGTATCTTTTCATTGCTTTCGGAGTCTTGCATGCATTACTCTGCTTTTTTGGGTAATTATACGCCCATCGGGCATATATTGGTATGGAGCTGTCTGTCCGTCTGTCTGGCCGTCCGTCTGTCTGTCCCTCCCTAGAAAGCTCTTCCTTGTGATAAATTGTAAAGTTTGAGAGCGATTAAATTAGAGCGTGATATATAGATACCTCTCAGGCCTGGTAAGATGCCTCTTGATTTTTGGGCAGTCATCTTCAATTTAGAGCTCAATGAGTGACAAAAGGGGAATTGGATGTCCGCACAATAACTCAAAGAGACAGAGGCATGTCTCGACTATGTGCCAGCGTCTTCATCTCTTAATGCATCAACAATAATATACGGCCATCATTACTATGTGAACGGTGTTAGTTGACATGGAGTCAGCATATAAGAGCGGCAATCACATTTTACATGCTAATAACAAATAGCAATTTAGCCTTGCATCATTGTCTAGCACGTAGGCAATGATGCGTATCTGTTTACATTCTGTGGTGACCAATACTCATCATTGACCTAATAAAGAGATATTGCATACATCTCATAGCTGGAGTTCCTCTGTATGCACACAATTGATTTATAGCTAAGCCATAGATATTATGTCAGATTCAGAATATAAATCTGATGATTGGGCACAGACTTCTCCGACGTATACTCAAGGTGCATACAGGCATCTTCATTGATCAACATCAGGTAGACTCCATCAGCCCTAACCTGTTTTAAAGATATTAAATTGCGGAGTCTTAAATATTGTATGACCTTTACCTTTTATCAGGAGGATGCACAAATGCGGCACGCGCAAAACAGATGGCATAACATGACAATGCATTAATATTTTTGGGATGTAACTGAACATCTACTGCCATGAAGTTAGATTTCATACTTTTGTTTAGTATTGGGAGAGAGGGCCATTCGTTTCAGTCTAATCCTAAACATAATAAATTTTAATGGTACTTGACCTATTTGGTTTTTGGTGTCTTTCAGAACGCTACATCAACAAAGCACTACGAGACACCGGCAACGAAGTCAGTATGTGATGACCCGGATGAAGAGCTTGTTCAATTGTCTGATTCCGACGACGAGGCGGAGACATCTCGTGCTTGTCCAGAAGACGGCGAGGCGTCCATCACCACTAGTGTTCCGCCTGCTAAGTCTGCACCGGTGGTGTAAGTTTGTTCTCATCTAATTATTTGACCGTAAATTTGCAAGTGATTGACAGAGGAGAGTGCTTACTTATTCAATATACTCACCTCCATCCACTCCGTAAGGCCCAGCCTTATTTGAGACCCCTCAATCATTTTCAAACCCAACAAGGAAAAGCGCGATATATACACAGTACTTCATGGAAACTTATCGAAGCGCATTACCATTCTCACAGAACATGGAAGTGTTATTCCATGAACATTGGATCTCCCTTTATAAAATTAACGCAACCCCTAAAAGGGCGTGAATATATGCCAACAAGATGTGAACTGGTGAGACAGATTATCTCTCATAAACCTAAAAAGAACATCTTTTCAAGATGGTTCTCAAGTCGGGTATTTGCCGCTGCAATCTTTGTATTGTCTCTTAGAATAATACTATTGCCAATGTGCAATTTTATTCTATTATGGTCTACAGGACGTTCACGTTTTCTTAGTTTATGATACCACAGGCAAAGCCCAATTGTTGAAATTCAACTATTTGGAAAATAAAATGATCATTATCTTTCTAGATATGAGAACAAAAAATTAACCCGACATCAGTTATTAGTCGGGTTCAATTATCACATCATTTTAGCTTTTTTTCGCATTTGGTTAGATTTTGCCCAAGAAATCTACTGACAAATTCAATATATTTTTATACTTCCTGTATTTTTGTAAGAGTTATTTCAGATTTCAGATGGAATAGGGGTGGGAGGCTGCTTAATGACGGAATTTTAGAGATAGTGTCCATCCAGAGATATGCATGACCGGACTTCGCTTTCAGAAGTGACACCATGACTTGATGATGCATGAGGCTGCTTGATTTGTGAAAGATTTTTTCTCATTTAACTGATAGGATTATCTGTGGCAGCTAAATGGATACACTCGAGCACCTCTTCTTTTATACATATTACGACTATTAATTAAGCGTGATTTGTCGCATATGTACAAGTCTTGCCCGTAGGTCATCCGGGATTCTTCTCACATGTAGACATCCATCACAGCTGATTGAAAATATACATGGTCTATCACACACCATACTTGTCTGGTACTAGACTAGATCAATTGGCATCTCGCTAGCAGATGGCCGCTATCATGAAATGTTACTGATCTTCGATCTCTCTGTATCTATGCAGATCAGTAGTGCCTAGACCATGCTCTATTCCCTCTAAATTTAATTAGGGATCTAGTTTTAATTAAGTCTCTTAGGACAATGCTTTAAGACATGATAGAATCCGTCATTGATGACGACGATGTTGCTAGGGGACTGTGTGACCTAAATACACGTTCCTATTCACCTAAAAACTGAGTGGGAAACGTCTTTCTATATACTGCAGCATATATCTGACAAGTACTACGTGTCTGCATGAATGCATATATCAATTGCACTCATGTTCTTCTTGATGTGTTCCCAAAATTATCTGAAATAGAAAATGAGTTGCACAATATACTGATAAAGTCTCACATTCTATATTTTTTGCTGATTAAGAGCAATACATAGATTGCGATAATGCGTAATTGCAGGATGCTTAGCCACCCTTTTTTGGGCTGATTCTTAATTGTGCTCTTTGTCAGTCAAGTATGCATATTCACACGACTGAGTATTGCAATTTTCATTGATTATTATTGTCGCTCATCCATAGGGAAATGGGATGCACTGTTATTCACAACATTGAGCATGTACAGACTGTCCATATTGGGAATATCTCCTATCGCCAAATTACCCGCAATACAGGTGACGCTTCACAATGTATTGTTTCGATTCAGTAATGTCCCACATGAAAAAAAAACCAGAAAATGTCCTGGTGTGTGGATATATGCATTGATTTCGGTAGGGATAAAATGATGATGAAAGCTTGATTGACAATAATCATCAACAAGAGTTAATATTATTATATTGTCTCTGAGACTTCATTATATTTATAAAAACTCCTCTCAATGAGTCGATACCAATGTCTATAACAGGCCTATCCCAGGTTCTGCTAACGTTTACCTATTCTGCTTAGCCAAATTTGCATCGTCCGTAGACAGTGGTACCACAAATACTAAACTCGAAAAGCAACTAACAGGCAGCTTGTCTCTTATTACATTCACATATCAAGAAATATTCTACTGATTCTTGCCTGCATGTACCTCCTTTATAAGTGGTCAATGGATGATCGTTTTCTGTGCATCAACTGTGCAAAGAGAGGTTTCATTTAAATTGGTGGAAGAATTTGTATTCCTCTCTCGCGGGCATCAATAAGCATAACACTTTACTACCTTCCAAATTGTGCACAACATTTATTTGACAGAGTCTCTCTCATATTGATTCGGATTGATGAATGACTGAGAATACATATATACAAATAGAGCTACCAAATGAACATGTCATACTATGACATTTGCATAACGAGTGAAGCATCTAAGCTGTACCTTCAATTTTTATTTAATACAAATATTACTGTACTGTTACAGGAAGAAAAAAAGGAAGATCAAGACACAAAGTGAATTCTACACAGAAATTCTTCAGAAGTTATCTACTCCGCAGAACACCATGCCACAACTCCAAGCTTCTGCGCAGACACTGGCAAGGACACCCAACCGTCGTGATGGCTTGATTGCATGGCTGCAAGGATCTGTCTACTACATGAGCGACGCGTTTTTCAAATTGTTCGAGTTTGAAACTCTCAAACGGGGTCAATACTTCATGGATGAAACAGATAAGTACTACCAATCCACTGTGCCGGTAAACCCTCAGCCCACATGTTCTACAAATTTCAATCAACAGATTCCGATGATGCCAACAAACCAAGTCACAGTGACCAACATGGACAGTCAACAAGTGCATGATTGCGCTCCGATGGCCAACTCCCAAACTATTTGGTTGCCAGTTACTCAATGTTTAGATTCCACTGTCCCGGTTCCCGTAGGTCCAGACACCGAAGTTTCGAGTATACCAGTAACCTCGACATGGCCAGTAACAACAGGTATGACAGCGCAGGTTGAGACAAGTGTCACCCAAAGCAATGACACTGTCACTGTCTCTCAGCCAAGCCAAAATCAACCACAGTCATTTCAGAACCTGATGAAGATGGATTGAGGGTGAATTCTCACAACGACAACATAGTTATTCAATCACAAGTGGTAGACTTCTATGTTCACACTAGGCTCATACACTACGAGGTGTCAATTCCATCGAGATCCGTCCAATCTTAATACTCTAACTTGTGCTAGAAGTGTGCAATCGTGTGATGTTTTGATACGCTTATAATCATTCCCTGAAATATGTATGCTGCACGAGTGAGTCTGTCCATGTCAATCGACCGTCCAATAGTGCGCATCAAGACTTACTGTGGATCAGATATATTTTGTGCATCAATAATGCACTCTTGAACCCATTCAAACAGTAATGTAAAATGGTCATTGCCTGCTCCAAACGCTTAATTTTTCTTGATTGTTAGATAATTATTGAACAGAATCCTTCCAATTAGAAGTTGATGTTCACTTTTAATTTCATATTTGTATTTAATTTGGGTAATGAGTGTGACCAGGTGTCATTGATCACTGTCTTTTGCTTTGAAAATGTGACTGGAATTGAACTATGAGAAGATTTCATTCCTTCCACAGATTGGGACGAGATTAACAATTTTTGTGGAGAACGGATTTTGAACCATAAGAGGTGTCATGTTTAATCTATCAGGAAATGCCTTATGTTAAGATTATAATTAAGTGTCAATTGGCCACTTCCTTGGTATATGTGATTTCATCAACGAGAGACCTATCTAGTCATATTGCTAGCATTGGTTTTCGATAATTATTTCACTGATACAAATAGAGATTCTTACATGAATGGGCGATTGAACTGTCCATTCAAAATGCTGGTGCACACATTGGAGATGGCATCTCCTTATTTGTATAGACCATTATAATTTACATCATCAATGAACACTCCAACAAAAAAATTGCATAGTCGGTGTTCTCATCAGATGTCTTAACTAGTACAAAATATATTGGCTTGTAAATCACAGTTGAGCGCCAACTAAGGAAAGTCATATTCAATAATCAATTTCGGACAGACTTTCCTAGCTTTGATGTCTCTTCTCCATTGATAGTGTAATCATCTTATTGTGGTTCACAAGGAATATGCAGGCATCTGTCTTACATTTGTAGCAGTCGCGATCATGAATAAATCAATCAGGTCTATATAATCATCCATGTACAATCATTAGAAATCCACTATCTTGCCAAACTGTACTACAATGATAATTACATCTAGCCTGATTGTTTCAAGAAGTCCTTCGATACTATCTTACATAGGTATAGATAGCGGATCCGACATCCCGAATCAAGATTATATTCATTTCCAACCTAGGGTCATTGGTCTGTCGTCTTGATGTCGGCGTCACAAGTGCTAGTCATCTTTCGAGCACATGCTTGTCACACTATGTGCGCATGCCACGTATACACCCTCCCCCACCGCCATTTCGATCCTGTTTATATTCAGACATCTATCCCCATCTAACAACAATTATCTCCACCAGCATCCTGATATACCTATAATTCTAAAAATCTCACTCGTCTATTCACATTTCTGAAAATCACATGGATTAAACTTATCAGATAGCATATATTCGAAGTCATGCTATTCTCCCTCCACAACTTTTGTGGGTCAAGTATCTATGATCCAGCCATTTCCCCAATAAATCCCATTTTTGGAATTTATTAGTCAAAATTTACATTTCTTTCGCTGTATCAAGAAGATCCATGTACAGGATTGCTTAACACAATCAACTCTCATTTCCAACAAAAATTCTCTCCCATATGCTCATACAAAAAAGGCCCTCGCCCCCCATCCCAAGAAAGTATTGTGCAGACAATGCCAATGATTCTCTGATCCATAATATGATTGCTATGACAAATTGAAGAACATGTCTAATCGGGAATTGATGATGTTGTTACTGAATAAGATGATATGTGAAAAGGTTTAAAGAGCAATTCTCAGTAGACCTAATATGGTTTTTATTTACTGCATTATTTACTTTAGTTCCAATAAAGATGTGGTAATTTCACTAGAAAGAGGTGTTACATATCTTGTAAAATGAGTGTCAATGACAATGGTCAAACATAATTTCTCTACCGAATATTAGTTAAATATCATTGCAGTCGATGATGGGCATAATACTGTATCAAACACTAGATAAAGTTAACTTCGAGACGTGTATACAGCCTCTCTTATCTATTTGTAGGTGGCTTGTGGAATTGTTTTCTATATATATATGTACCTTGGCCTATTAACAGACTCAAATGATGCATTGAGGTATTGTACAAGATATTGTCTGTATGTTTACCACCTCACCATTTCTGTTGTATCGTACCGCAATCCATCAAATGTCTATGGTAAGAGATGTCCTGACATAGTACGTGACATGCGATTTGAACTCCATACCAACTCTACTCAGAATCCCACTAAATTAATGTGTGCAGCAGAGAGGGTATGATCTTATAAAGAGAATGTTGTCCAGCGTTAGGAAGAAATCAATCTTAAGTACCTATTGTTCATTCAATAAGATGGCACATAATTAACAATTCGGGTGCAAAGATGACAGACAATGGATACAATCGTGCACAGAAACGTACACCCCTATCACATCAAAAATAGAATGTCAAAGGACAGGACGCCTTACCCCGCCACCAACGATCAAACTCACAAGGTGCACCTACATGAGGATATCTATCTTGAATAGAGACTCTAATCAGTATTAGGGATGTTACTCTTCATTGTATTTGTTTTATTTGTTACCATTTGTTTATTTTCGCAATGGTTGAATAAATGTTATATCATACAAACGGTGTTTCTCCATATCTTACATCTTAACAATATTTCATATATAGCTGTATCCAAAAATTCTATTTTGCTGTATTGAGTCCTTTCTTTTGAACATCTGTGCCTCCAGTAGACATGTGTTACAAGTGTACCTGAGAAGGAGATCTACTTTTATGTTCTAGATTCAGCATGCAGCCCTATTTTTCAAACAATCCTAAACGATTTTCTAAGTGGACACATCTCTTGGCCGACGATCAGATTATCTATTTTACATCTCCAACCAATATTTGACTTCATTTGAAAAGTAGTAACACATGTCATGTAACACAAACAATGTCCGAATTCATCCGACAACAGCCTGCACTAATACATTTGACATCAAATCAGCCTTGAACACACGAACAAACTTGCAAATGGAAGTGCATTTTTACACCATGTTGTTCTGCCATGGGACACTTCCTGCTGGTGATGAGAAATATTTTTCAAGTGTAAGTCTTTGTTTCTTTGCCAACTTGTAATCCTGGTTGGGTCCCCGCACATTTCTGACATCATCCCAATTAAGATGATGCCTCCACTGCCCTGGAATTATATTTCCATTCGCTACTGGCATATCAAGCATGATATTCTGAATTGCTGGGAATCTCATGCGCAACAAATTGTGCAATGTGACACATGCCAGCACCATCAATCTCACACTTGCAACGTTTTGTGCAAAACACGTGTGAAGACATCGAAATCGATTCACTAAGATGCCGAACGCGTTCTCTGACACTCTTCTAGCACGGGATATCCTGTAATTATAGATTTTCTCAGAATGTGCTAAGAGTTTTCCAGGGATTGGTTTCATCAACCATTGACGCAAGGCAAAGGCGTCATCTCCTATTATAAAATAAGACATGCGCTCCACATCATTTGGCAATGGTTCTGGGACAGGCAGATGAGCCGTCTTGTCTTCTATAGCTAATTTCAAATTGGAGGCATTGAAGATCTGACCGTCGGAAAAGGAACCTGCACAACCCAAATCAACCCACCTAAACCTATAATCGCTGTCTACTAGAGCCATTAACACCATTGAATAGTACTTCTTGTAGTTGAAGAACGTGGTTCCTGATTTCGGTGGACATTTGATTCTAACGTGTTTGCCATCTATGGCACCCAGACCGTGGGGCATTTGCCATTTCATGCGAAATCCTTGCTCACATTCAAGCCAATCTGCTGCAGTACGTGGAGTAGCAACAGCTTCTTGCCAGTACTGATCTATAATTGCCCTACACACCTCGGGTATAAAAAGGGATATACTAGCAACAGATACCCGAAAATTATATGCCAAAGATGCGTAAGAATCACCCGTTGCCAGGTATCTCAAGGTGCAGGCTAACCGTAGACCGGCGGGAAGTGGTTGCCGCCAATGTGTATGTTTGCGTCGTATTGTAGGCTCGATTGCTGTTAGTATGTCTCTGAAAAGCGGAATTGGCATCCTTGTAAAATTGCGGAAGGAAGATGGGTCATGCACAGATAGTTCAGTTAGTAAAATTTCATACTGTCCATGTTCTTTCCGATTTTGGAGCCACTTTTTCACCCATATGTCCCGGCGACGTCGCTGCTGGTTGTTGGCAATATCAACCAAACCTATCACACCCAATATCAGCCTTCTATTTTGATGCACGAGCTCGTCCTGGGCTCGAAGAAGCTGGTTTAACAGAAGCTGACGCTCATTAAATGTCAGATGAGCCATGACTGAAAAAAAAAACAGACATCACATAAGATCACAGATAACTCATGCATAATGATGTGAGTTATTGGGTGGTTCCATTACATCTCTCAGTCTATAACAGGAGACACTTGCATATGACATCTCTTATCATTATTCTCGAGACACTTGATATAAGTTCCTCTCCTACTCTAGTGTGATATTTGTCAAATTGGGATCGACCATGGAGAGCTAGCAAGAAGGTCGGAACACGTCTCACTTTGTGTAACTGCAGTCATTAGTTCTAGCAGGGTATGTAAGTACGTTGTCAAGATTGTCATTTTTAACTGAAATATCCGTCTGAATAGTGACACCACCACGCCATTTCGGAAATACATTTCAGCGCAGAATTAAGATTTTTTTAATATGAGAAAGTAGTCACCTTGTCCTCCCGCTCAAGTCAGAAAGTGAAATACAGCAACACTCTCTTCATGCACAACGAAAATTTATGCAAGAACACGTCCCTTGGCCAGTAGACAATAGGTGCCCCGTCGAAAGACGACTACAAGAAACGACAACAAGGGAGGTATTAATACAACCTGACTCCACTACAGTATGGCAATACACTCCACACTCTCGCCTACTACTTTAACCGCCTTCGGTATGAGAGATGAACAATGAAATCTTGCATATGCGAAAACTATACAGTCATCTATAATTACCACACGGACAACTCTACATTGCCTCTCACGCACTAGAAAAGGTGGAGTGTAGGAGTCTAGCACATCAGTAGACCCGCTTCAATAATACTTGCTACCAAATTTGCATCATTTACAGTAGCCTACAAATTCGGGATAAAAGTAACAAAGAGACCTTGCTTGTCTAACAAGACAAATACATTCATTTCAACAAGACATTGCTACCAACATATAGTAATTGAGATATATCAGCTAGAATTAGAGAGAAAATACTTACGTGAAAGGCATCGACCGGACGTCTGCTCGTAAACACACACACCAACCCCCGTATTGGATCCCCCATTGGTCAAGATTATCCGCCGATGCATCGGCGAATATTCGCCGATGCATCGGCGAATATTCGCCGATGTTTGATGGAGAAATCCGGAAAGAAAGTGATACCTCGAGTGGCGTTCGCACGATGGGCGAATGCTCGCCGATTCATGCAGAGGTGTCGCCGATGCATCCTCGGGACCCCCCCCTCGAATGCTTCGAAACATGCACAATTTTGAGAATGGGTAATTCAGCCGCGGAGAGTTCGGCGTGAGACCGCCGGCAGATGCATTTTGATTACTAAAATATCGGCGGCTTACCGACTACTGGAGCAATCACAAGGGAAGATTTTGCCTTGAGATGATAAGACTGATAGAGCACCGTCGGTACATCGCCGATTCGGCGAATGGTTCTAATGGATTCGGCAAGTAGTAATTCGCGGGCATACACAACTATCTACGTACCGCCGAGACTCCCCAGGGGATCGGCGAGATGTCGCCGAGATCAAATCTCAATCGCCGGCACAAGGTGGACAGGGACCAGCAAGAGCACATTACCGTATTGATTCTTACAAAGACACGCACATGAAAAGGACAAGGTAGAATCGGCGAGCATTCGGCGAGCGAGAATTTTCGACTACTGACGGATCGCGGAGAAACCTGTCCGAAAATGTATATTGTTGGAATATCGGCGACAACCCGGGGGATAGTGGCGAAGCACCGACGGCATAATGAGCTCGGCACCGACGGATTTATTAGAGCTGGAATGTGGGCCGTGGGGGTTTCGCAGGGACGTCGGGATAAAACGGGTCATGCTCGCAGATGCATCGGCGACGGAATCGGCGGGAAAGGCCGACTAAAAAGTCGGCGTTAGCCGGTAACGAATGCACTGCCATATCGTTACGCGGTGAGAGAAGGGAATAGCAGGAGACGGGTACGAAACTACGTGGAAAAATCGGGCGGCAACCGGCTATGTGTAAACCCAGCATAAAGGCAAGTAGCGCACTCTTCAAATGAGTCCATTATTATTTTTCTGGCAATATTCTCGCTAATGGTATATCGCATTGGCGGGAGAAGATGAATGTACGACTATCTACAGTGGGTATATTCTAATATTAATTCAGTTCATAATTTCACGGTACGGAGTGGGAGGACGGTGGGCCTGAGGTGAAACGACACAAGATGATACAAGAGAGGCAAATAAACAATCACGGGGTTGTATGTGAGATTGATAAATCCTGACCTGGATGAACAATGAAGATGAGAGTTATTGCTGTAATGAATGGGGTGGAAAAACACTGACATGAAAACACAGAATAGACTGAGATAAATCATTCTAAAAACATGGGTAGAGATAACAGAGGTGGTTCTGTAAGGCATAGTGATGGAAATGAGAAGAGAACCGGGCCTGATTCTTCATCTAATTTACGTCATCATATTATTCATCACATCCGCCTCTGAAGAGAAACTGAATAGAAAGGCAAAAATGCTGGATTATCAAGCATGCGGTTGAGATTGTGACACATCTGCTGGTCATCAGATATCTCCAATGATGGATTATGGATTATCTCAGTAGAAAGAATGAGTCTCCATACTCCCTGCACCTGAACACCTTTCAATCCTTTCCGAAACACAGTCCCCTTTGCTTCTTGTGCCCAAGACTGGCCATTTTATATTCATGCACAACGAAAATCTCATGCCACACGACACGCAGAACAAAACATTGACAATGACATATACTTGATTTTCCCAGGTGAAATCAGCATAATGCACAGCATTGTATAGGTTGAAATAATACGAAACTCAGTATGACGCCTTTTCTTTCTACTGAAGGCCTGGCTCAGATGGTATCTGGTCCTTATATGAAGGGAAAAATGTAGATGATCAACCGGTCATCTATGCCATCGACCCAAAGAAGATCGTGATAATATTAGATGTGTAAGATGGACTCTCCATCTGATATGGCATGAGGCCATGCAGTATCATTTCCTCATGATTGAACCCTGAGACATCCATCTACCGGGAGGCTGACCATGTGAGGTTCTATTTACCATTAATGAGTGTAGTCATCCCACAGTCACCATACGTGTGGGGACAGCGACTTAAGCACAGTGTCCGGGTCATTCTGCACAGATTACCACATTTTGCTTGAATGACTAGAAGAGGAGAGAGAGATTGATGGTTGGATGATTGGATGGTTGGTTGGATGGATGGATGGATGGATGGATAGATAGATAGATACATGGATAGATAGATATATATATTTGGATAGATAGATAGATAGATAGATAGATATATAGATAGATAGATAGATAGATAGATAGATAGATAGACATCACTACTAATATGAAATACCAATTGATGGAGTAGTGCGGAAGGGCGAGGGC
>JAUOBU010218824.1:0-12308 GCA_032360585.1 Nereis procera | reverse complement strand
ATAATTCTGTTAGTGGCTCGCATTTCTCCTACAATGTCATTGCCATTTGGCAAAGGAGGACATCTGAATCTTAATACAAGAAAACGTTTTTCTTTGTCATTTTCATGGAATCCAATGGTGAAAGTGTTGATCAGTTTTCGAACCTGCGCAGAAATGTCAATTGTACGCCTGAACCTCGCTATCGTATTTGAAAAGTGGCTGTAAAGCGCTTCTCGCTCGTGTGAGTTTATCTGGTACATTTCGTTACTTTACTGCCTTGCGATATTGTCTCGGCTGTAGTAATCCTTACACGATGGCTATGTTGCTTTTATCCACCACGGCGAAATGTCATATAGTGAAGAGGCATATGAATCCTTACCATGAAAAAGGGAGCAGTTATCTCACGCGCCGGTGGAGAGAAGTGGAAAAACTGTTGCACAAGACCTTCTCCTCGCCGGATTCTGTTGAAAAAGAGAAAAGAGGCGTGAGGTGAGTAATTGTTCAATGTGGAGAAGTGATGAATTCTATGAGATAGAACTAACTACTGTTAGAGAGTGTTTCATCTATTGAGAGATTGAAGCGATGACTGTCTGTGAGAAGTTATTGAATTGCCTATGTTACAAGAGCCATCTACTGTCTCTTGTTATATTGCAGGGTATACAGGCGGCGTTTCATGAGCGTAATAGGATTGAGCCAGCGGGGAAGAAAACTATATGTCAACAAGCTGGTGGTGAAAGGGCGCTATGTGCTATCTTCTTATCCAACGGAGGGTTAGTAGTCTCACCTTAAGAGGAGTCATCATCGCTAGTGTCCTCAATGGGAATAGCCTTTTTCTTTATTGGCTTCACCGTCTTACGAAATGTTTTAGCTCCTCCTTTTGCGGCCCTTTTCACTTTTTTTGGTGGCGGCTCTTTGTTCTCTTCACCTTCATCATTAGCAACCGAGTCCTGTTGTGGAGGAGGCTCTTTATCAATTGAGCTTTCATCAAGAATTTTCTTTACTTTCTTGAGGAACATGAGGAAAGCCTGTGTAGACATGTTAACCCCGCTTTTCAGATAACAAGTAGTGCCACCATTAGTAGATGTTTGGCGTAAGTCAACTCTGGGTTGGCCTTTGAACATATTGACTCTGAGTAATATGTTGTCAGGCAACTCTGTCATTACTTCAGACTGTTCGCCCTTTCCCTGCATCATTTTGAGCAGAGCAGGGGTGTACGTTCTTTCGTTTTCCAAAATAGTTTTCGCCGTTTCTCTAGAAATCAAAACGCCCGTGTTTTTCTTTGTGTCGTTAACTAATAAATAGAGCCCCGAAAATTCAGCAGTAACCTCCATCTGAAACAACAGTTTAATTGACTCGATATTGCCTGATGGAGTAGACAGAGTGAAGAGAAGGGAGAACATTGCCAATAACGAATCAAAGCTAATGTCAGCATGGTATAAGCGCTCACTGTGGGATTGGCGGTGAGCAAGGCTAGATCAAATAAACATTATCAAACAGGCGAAGGGCAAGCCCGCCTTGCCACAGTAAATAGGTCACTTACCTAGATGTTGTTGTGAGGGTGATGTTGAGGTGTGGTGTTGCGGAGATTATAGCTCGACGGTGTGTGAAGACGATGCTGTAATACAGGACATTTATACTATCATACAGTCATTCGTGAGATTTAGAGGAGGGGATTAGTAATTGCGGAGCAGTAAGGGGGTAGTCATAATGCACTACAACGAGCAGTAAGAGTCAGCAAAATGTGGGGTGGCGAATGCAGTGCCCTCTTTTCACTAACGTTAACTCTCGTTCTTCCCATTAATATAGGCGCGCGAAACTATTATTTGAGGATGATAAAATGGAGGGAAGAGAGGAATAGACGACATAAAGACACAGACAAGGTAGGTGCGAACAATTATGACAGACGTTACTCATTAGGAAAGCGAGTAGGGAGAGAGAGAGAGAGAGAGAGAGAAAGAAAGAGAGAGAGAATAATGCGAGGGTGAAGTGTTAAACAATAGTGCGCAAATGTGAGTTCAGAAAGTGAGTTGTTCTTATGTCTATCTCAACCTAACAGCACTGACACGTTGCAGCACTTGTTTACAGCTCTAACACACTCACTAGAGCACATTCCCTCTATTACGTCATATGAGTTACAGTGTTTATGTTAGCTAGCTATATTGTCTCCGGCAGTAGAACTTGTGAGTTCTTTCTATAATAACAGTACTTACCTACTGCCTCGTCGCTTCTGTCCTGCTCGAAGAGCAACCTGCAATCCGTTAGGTATTTCTTCACCGTTTCTTCGAGCGTTTTGGTAATTTTATTTCTAAAGTTGAAATCATGCGGGATGATGTGCGTCTCCATAAGCCTGTAGTTGGTTTTGTAGGCGCTTCTAATAAGCATTCTGGTTTGAAAGACTGTGGGTTGGATGTCGCTCCACAATTCTGCCAATCCTTGATAAAGGTGTACTCTCTCTGGGTTTCGAGTAAACTCTCTGTCATCTCTAATCATCCTTCTGTACAGTTCGCGCTTGTCCTCCACCGACACGCTCACCATAAACGACGAAAACAATTGCCTGGAATAGTGCTCGCAGAATAGCTCGAAGTTTTTCGCTATAGGAACGGACGAGTGCACGTTGCACTCGTCAAAGTTAATTTCCCCTCCTTCTTCCCCTTCGCTCTCTACTCTTGCTCTCTTTGCTTCACTTTCTTCGCATTCCTCATCATCGAGGTGCGCTAGGGCTTTTGCTCTTCTTACTAAAGTAGAAAAGCGCCCTGTAACCAATTCCCCAACTTTCTCTGCGATCTTACACTGAAAAGCGTCGTCGTAGGGAATGGTGATGGATGACAAATGGCAGCAAAATCCAATAGTGCGTTTAATCGCCAGCGCAGTTTCCTCATCACCAGGCGTGTAGTCATCCCAGCTATTCAGTATGGCCCGTCTTACTCCTGCTGGTCCTTGGTCTTTCAAATCACGTAGCGCTCCTGTTCCATCATTGTCTCCAACTAGCGATTCGTAGTCCCTGTACGAATCTATAACTAGAAGAGCAAACTCTTCACAGAATTCCTCAAACAGCGGAATCATTTCAATTTTGACGGCGGATGCCATGGCTAGCGTCGTAGTATATCGCGTAGTAGAATAGAATGTTCTATCTCCAATGAGAGCAAGAGTAGAAGTGAGAGAGAGACGGAGAGAATAACTCTTGTTTGCAAGATTGTTGCAATGGCGTGCTTACAAGAGATTACGAAACCACCCGCACACACATTCACACGTTCTCATACACACACACACACACACACACACACTCACGGCCATAATGGCCTCCTATATGTTGTTGGATATTCTTTAGCTCGTTGAACTGAAGAACTCACACGTTCGCCCATAATGTCTTCCTATATGTTGTTGTTGTAGAATTGTTCTTTTCGATTCTGGAAAACTGACGAAAGAGAGAAGAGACATGGAGCAAGAAAACGGAAGAGCGGAGGGGGATAGAGGTTTTGTCTTTTCACATCCTTGCTCTTGTACAATTACCGGACCTTCCGGAAGAGGCAAGACAAGCTTAGTAGTGCGAATTCTTAACAGTCTGTCCTCAATCTTCTCCCCTCTCCCTGCCAAAACTGTTTTTTATTATTCCCAATGGCAGCAGGAGTACAACAATATTAAACCCAGTACGTCATTTAAAAAGGGACTTCCCTCCCTGTTGGAAGTTGAAAATATATCTTCTCCTACTCTTTTTATAGTAGATGACGGAATGAATGAGATTGATCAACTTATAACAGACATTTTCGTCAAATACTCACACCACAACAATCTCAGCATTATTTTACTCCTGCAGAATTTCTACAACAAAACCAAGTATCAACGCACAATAAACATTAACACTAATTATATAATATTCATGAGGAACCCCAGGAACAAGTTGGCTATAAGCTATCTCGCGAAAGAGGTCTTCCCCGGAGAGAGTAAATATGTGATGGAGAGCTTTGCTGACGCCACTCGAGAGCCATTCACTTACTTATTGTTTGATCTCAAACAGGAAACTCCAGAAGACAGACGTTTAATTACAAACATTATTCCCTCCCCAGGAACGTATGAGATATTTTATGTTCAGACAAACCGCGAAGCGACGCGTGGCGGAAAGTGACGGGAACGGAATATTGTGCAATACACGACAGATAAAAGCCCTCGACAACCGTCAAAGAGTGTCATCATGCCTTCGAAGAGAGTCAATACCCATCTTCCGACGTTAGCCCTGCTCGCGAGAAGTTCTCCGCGAGTGGTTAAACGCTATCTGAAACACAGTGACAGAGAACTGCTAGATGCGATTTCAGAATGCTGTTTGAACATTCTCCGCGGTAATGTGCCATTATCGCGTAAGCAGTTTAAACAGTTAAAACGATTTCACGCAAATCTCAAATCGCTGGCCGAGAGGAAGACTACAATCAAGAGAAAGAAAGAAGTTCTTCAGCAAGGTGGGTTCCTGACAGCGCTCATAGGACCTCTCGTGGGACTTTTAGGATCTGTGATAAGCGGTGTCATTGCTAAAAAGCGCAAGAAATGAAGTACATGCAAAAAATGGCTTTAGTGCCAGCAGAAGAGATAAAGCGAAGCGGCACGATGTTGGCACAGAATAATGCAACAGTAGGAAGTTTTGTTAACTTACCTCCTCACGACATTTTGAAAGACAAATTGGTCAGTTTAGACCAAAAAATGAAAGACACCTTAGAGGATGGAACAATAACCACAGAGGAAAAGGTGAACAGATACAACTCAGCTTTAGAGGACTACCTCTTATTCAAGGATAAATTCGATATAAGAGACGGCGCGAGTAAAGAAAAGAGGTTATTTCAAGAAATTAGTGAAGGTGAAGAAAGCGAGGTAGAATCAGAAAACGACCAGCAGACTGATGGTGAAGGGGAAGACGTCATAAGTCACACTCTCAACGCAACATTGCCCAAGACGTTGAAAGCTAAAAGTCAGATGATTCTTCACCTGCTTAGAAAGAGTGGCACCTCGTGGAACTCAAGAGGCGAACTATTCAAGGAGGGCACGTTGATACCAAACACAAATCTCATCGAGTTAATGCACCACATACTACGAAGAAGGAAGAAGCCAGTGTCTCCCCCTAGCGGTCTTCACGACTTTCTCCAGTTAATGACTGCGGCTAGTGTGCCACTCAACCTCTTTCCGCGGGCGGTGACAGCTTCTCCAAGCAAAACCCTAAAACACAGAAGCCCTCACCCCACCAATGGCGCGACGAAAATAAAAAAATGGGAGACAAGACCATAAAACCCTGTCTAAAATTAAAAAACAGTTCTTCACGCCTGAAGAAAGTTCTTCTTATGGAGGGAGCAGCGAAGTCAAGAGAGCCACCGCTCTCCCGCGAGAGCAGGTGCGTAGAGAATTATTACAAGAAGACAGCTATACACTCCACACCCAAATCAAAAAGAGTTTCAAGAGAAGACCTACAATTGCTAGTTGCGAGGGGCGACAGTTGCAAGCAGATCTTCTCGACCTGTCTCACATTAAGTCTCACAACAAAGGAATTAGATTTCTTTTGATGGCTATAGATGTATTTAGTCGCTATGGATACGCGGTTCCGTTAGCGACAAAAACGGGAGGCGAAGTGGCGAAAGGACTGAGCAAAATACTTTCCTCCCTTCCCAATTTAAAAAAACTCCAAACTGACAGAGGGAAAGAATTTTACAATGAGAAAGTCAGTTCACTCCTAAAAGAGAGAGACGTCACTCTTTTCTCCACCTACAACGATGAAACAAAAGCCAGTATAGTTGAGCGATTCAACAGAACTATGCGTATGAGATTGTGGAGGTACTTTACTGCAAACTCAACTTATAACTACCTTCCCGATCTCGAAGATCTCGTGCGATCGTACAACGCCACTTTTCACAGCACTATTTTAATGGCCCCCAAAGATGTAAACAGCCAAAACAGAGAGCAGGTATGGTGGAATATTCATGGCACTTTCAGTGATGGGAAAGGGGAGACTTTCGCAAAAGGAGAAACAGTGCGTATTGTTATGAAGGCCAAGCAATTCCAAAAAGAATCCTCTTATCGCTGGTCAAAAGAAATCTTTATTATAAATGACGTTCTCCGAACCTCACCTACGACTTACAAAATAGTGGATCAAAGTGGCGAAACAATAGCTGGCACGTTTTATAAAGAAGAGTTACAACCAGTCGTCTTACAGAAGGACGCTCCTTATCGCATAGAGAAGATCGTAAGAACTCGTCAACGAGGAAAACAGAAACAGTTACTAGTGAAGTGGGAAGGATACCCAGAAAGCTTCAACTCGTGGATAGAAGCAAAAGAAGTAAAGCGCTTATAGTTTCGTTCAGTATGAAACCGCGAAGACGTTTTCGCTTAAAGAACGAATACATCGTTTTCTTCTCGCAAATAATAATCTGCTATCTCATTATTCTCACTTCGATGGGTTGTATTATTTCAGGAGCTGCTATTACAAAAGAATACAGCAATCTATTTTTAACGCTCTCCTCATCCGCTATTGGATACATCCTGCCTAACCCCACGATTACGCCACAATATGAAAATCAAAATGAAACAGCTACCCGCGAGTCAACGAGTGCGCTGGGAGAGGAAACTGCTGACGGCGCACTGACTAATGATGAGTGTAGCCACTCTTCGTCTAACTGGCGTTTCTTTGGGAAAAGAGTGCCGAAAAGTGAAATAGTTTACTTATGTCAAGTTGTCATCTGTTATGTTATAATTCTCATCAGCGTGGGATGCCTGGCAATTGGCAAACCATCATCCAACGACTACCTGTTCACCATACTGACAAGCTCGACATTGGGATATCTGCTTCCTTCTCCGGCAATCGCGAAAAAGAAGAAGAAAAATGTCGTTTATCATAACTCTCCCCAGTAATAGCTCAGCCGGACTATACCCAAACAACACCACCGCAAACTTCTTCACAAATCTCCCGCGCGAGATAAATCTCGATAGTGAGTATGAGGTGGCATTGAGTGAAATGCAGTTTTCTAATTCATTTTACAACCTTACAAAAGAGTCTGTAATAACACTCTATCGCTCCTATGATACGAGACTTATAACTACGCCAATTGTTCTACAGCCCGGTTACTACGAAAACATGGAGAAACTGATACTGGCAATAAAGAGAAAACTAGATAGAGTTCAGCGAGGTTTTGACTTACGCCATAGCAAAATCTCACGAAAAATAACACTCACTGTACCGCCTTCTTCAAACGCCGGCTCCAATACCTTAGGAATTGCATTTGACAAGACTTTTCAGGCCATTCTCGGTTTTAGCAACATCACATTCTACGCCACAAAAATAGCTGAAAGATCAGCGGACATTAACGCGCTAATTCATACGATGTATATCTATTCAGACATTCTATTGCCCAGAATCGTGGGGGATTCGCTCGTCCCCCTGCTCAGAACAGTTCCAGTGAAGGGAGACCACAACGCCTTCGTTATGCAAAGTTTCTTTCACCTACAGTTTGTTTCTGTCAAGTTACGCAATTTCTCTGCAATTGAGATTGACATAAGGAACAACCTGGGGGAGAAGATGCCATTTCACTCTGGAGAAGTAATCCTCACGCTACACTTTAGAAAGAAACTGCGATAATGGAGAAAAGCAAATTTCCAGTCTACGTTGGCAGGTACAACACACGCGGATATGGATTAGGAGGCAGTTTGATGAGTAATCTATTTAAGTATGCCATCCCACTACTAAAGCCTATTGCACAAAAGGTGTTCAAGAGAGTGAAGAAGGAGGTGCTGCTAGCAGGTAGTAATATAGCCAGTGACATCTTACTTCGAGGCATTCCTCCGAAGAAAGCGGTTAAACGGAGGGGAAAGGAAACGCTTCCCAAAGTTATTCGCAGAAGCAAAAACCAGGTTGGGAAAGGGGCAACCTGTCGCGACAAGACATCCTCGACAACGCGCAAGAGAAAACGTGGCGGAGGAAAGAAGAGTGAAAAAGGCAGGAAGAAAAGACGTAAAGACAACGTACGAGACATCTTCACCCAATGCCTCAGGAGCAGTGTCTTTGCACAACGTCGGATTTAGACCTATGGTCGGTGCTTCCACAACAAAACGGAATTGAATACGCCATAGAGGTTAACTACAATCCTCAAACCGCAATAGACAACCAAGAGGTGATAGAGTTCTTCATTCCTGGAAGTGGAGATGAGTATATAGATCTCACTAACTCTTTTCTTCGCATATAAGCAAAACTAGACAAAGCCGACGGCACGAGCACGTCAGATGCAGTCGCTCCACAATTCTGCCAATCCTTGAAAAAGGTGTACTCTCTCGGGGTTTCGAGTAAACTCTCTGTCATCTCTAATCATCCTTTTGTACAGTTCGCGCTAGTCCCCCACCGACACGCTCACCATAAACGTAGAAAACAATTGTCGGGAATAGTGCTCGCAGAATAGCTCGAAGTTTTTCGCTATAGGAATGGACGAGTGTACGTTGCACTCGTCAAAGCGAAAAATGAGCAGCTAGACGTACTACACATCAGTGGCGGAATTTTCGAAAATATGGCCGGACATAAGGATCGCCGAAACTCGAAAGCTGGCAGGAGGAGAGCTAAAGGCACTGGGACACCAAACAAATCAGAGATAAGTGATAATAGTGTAAGCAATGAGCATACCAGCAATGTTTCTGCGGTATCCAACGACGCACATATCACAACAAACATGGCCGTCCCCTCGCAATGCACCGGACCCTCCGTACCCAATACCGCCAGCACCCCAAAACAAACTGTACCAGTTTCCAACAAACGCACAGCTGATATGATATCACCACCAGAATTGGAACTATCGAAACAAGGTACAAGAATCCGTCTTGAATCAGTAAGTGGGAATGATAGTCTGGAACTCACCACTAGTGCAGATGAGATTCTTGAAATGCTTAGCATGGAGGATATACATATTCCACCCGGGCAGGAGTCAGCTACTCCAGCCATCTTGCCTACCACGGAACCTGAGCGGACACTGGCGACAGGTGAGAGTAAGGGGGGTCACCTACCTACCACGCTTGGCAGCCAACTCATACGTCAAGTCGAAGCAGACTCTATAATTAATAGTGAGTTACCCCTAAAGTCGACCGAGCCACGAAACAAGCCGCTCACACCAGCTACACGCTCCAATTCAATCGAAGGTAAATCGACTGCCAACCCAGATCTCGTTAGCATAAACGAAACATTACTCGAGCTGAAAATGGATTTCAATAGGAATAAAGTGAGCCTCCAACTTGAACTCAGACAAGAAATAGGTGACTCGATTGATCGTGAGATAGGCAAAATGAAATCCGAACTTAAACTTGCCTCTGATCTTCGGCTCAATGACCTAACAAGATCCATTGCTGATCTGAACTCATCTATGAATGACATGAAAAAGGAAATCGACAGACAAATCGAAAGATCCATCAATGATAAATTTGATCATAAACTCGAGAAATTTATTCAAGAAAAGGTCGAGAGAGAAATTGAAGAACGGCTAAAGACAAGGATGGACAAATTTGTTGCCGATGAGCTGAAAAATAGGGATGAAAGATGCGAACTCTTGGTACAACAGAGTGTGGACAACCGCCTAATGATGAATAAACAAGAAAGACGCCTTGAACACCTCGAAAGGCAAGAACGTCTCAATACTCTCATAATTGATGGGCTCGACATATTGCCAAACAGCAACATTAGATCAGTAGTAATAGAAACAGCTGATAAATACCTAAACCTAAAATTACTCCCAGAAGACATGGTTGCGGCACATAAACTTCCTACCTTAAGCGATGAACGCCGCACAATCTCAGTCAGAATTAAATTTACAAACATTGAAATTAAGCGTGAATTGCTACGAGCAAAAGGCGGGTTAAAAGGAACGAAGATATTCTTTAGGGAACATCTCACCTTTTACCAGAGTTCAATCTTTTATCAAACACGGAGGGCAAAGCGAAATGAACTAATATATCAAACGTGGACCTATGATGGTCTGGTCTTCATGACTGAGCATAAAGATGGCGAGATCAAACGGGTCAGTGACCTGGACTTCATAGTATCATTAAACAATGAATATGAAGCCGGCAAGCATGCAAGACTACCAAATGGCCAGACACACATGGAACAGGGAGAAAGCTTGCATACAGCCACACCTAGGGAATCACTAGGCCAGCAAATTAATAGCCAAGAGAATCAAGGTGCAGTAACTGGACGTGATCCGGGTTTCCTCGAGAGAAGAGCTCAACGAATAAGTGAGTCAAGTAAAGAAATGCATAGAGCACCGCCTTCACACAAAACACATTCTACTAAGACGAGGCCAACCTATAGTCAGGAAGTAGATCAATCACGATATAGAAACGACCACGAAAACATAAATGATCGTCTACAGAGAATCTCAAACACGAGACAACGACAGGATGTTCGAAGACGTGATGTAAACCCGGGTAGTTGGGAAACTGCCACCTATCGACATCGATCATACTCGAATGCGACTCACAGACCACCTGGAGGCAACTTACCTAACAGACCATACTACCGACATGGTGTGGGCGGTATGAACAACCGACCACGGCATGAAGCATTTGTAACAGCCAACAAATACGAGGCGATCAGATTGGACCGGGAAGGATACGCTGACGACTTCCCGCTACTTGGGAGTCACTAGGAAACATGACTAGCTATGTTGGAAAACACCCAAGGCCTACATCACGGCCACATGGAAGGATACCCCAACGGCCCTTTAGACCACGACTGGTAAATCACATACAATAATCTACTTATGACATGTTTTATACATGCATGACTTGCTCGGTCCCATTGACCGCAACTATGGATGTTATGAGACGAATGAATGAGTGTTGTACATTTCATGCTGGTCACAAAACAATGCAGAGTGTGTCTACGTGACCATACAGACCGGCACTAAATGGCTTTGATTAGAGAATCTGGGCTATTTTGAACTTTGAATTTTAAATTCTGAATTTAGAATCGAATTTTGAATTTTGAATTCGAATGTGCGGGCCTCGATGGAAAAGTGGACACACCTGCAAATCGATCAAAATAGATATAATTTGATTCGTACTCAGCATGCCCGGGATGCAGCTCTGACGTTTCTCCCTCTCTTTTTCAGGCTCCAAACAGAGCTGATATTGAGGAGGCACGTCTGCGTCTGAATCCGGCACCTAACACGGATTCACTGGAAAACCATGAAAATATCATTACGTCACCCAATACTCCAAAGATACTGCTTATGGGTGATTCACATGTGGCAAGATGGTTCGATTTCATCAAGAGCGAACACTGCCCTACTATCTACAAACAACTTCTCTTGAAATGTCACTTCATTGGGGTGGGCGGAACAAAAAGCTGGTGCCTCTTGGACCATATTGAGGGTGTGGGTCTACCCGAGAGAAAGAGGCATTTGGGTGACCAATGGTCGAAGTTCATGAAAAGTGATGTGGAACCACGCTATGTCATTGTATCAATTGCAAGTAATGATCTGGATGATCTCGACCTATGCCTTAAACGCATAAGGTACCAGCATAAGGTGAAATCTAGCTTAGCAAGCGAGATTAGGTCCGAAATTTCTACCTTCATGGACCATACTAAGAGCAGGATCATTGAAATTGTCGAGTTCATACAAACCAACTGCCATCTGGCAACTATTTCCTTCCTCACCATCTTACCGAGAAAATGGTGGGCGATCGAAACAAGGATGGCAGCTGGATGGTTAGAATACTTTATCTTCAAGACGCTGAAAATAAAATTACATCGATGCCCACTCATATACAAGTACAAACGAGGAAAGCTGTGTAGACTGATATATGAGGACAAACTAATGCCGGGCTTTCTCCACTATGACCATGTTCATCTAAATGAATATGGTTATACGGGGATTACCCGACAGGTGTTCACATCTATACTGGACAACTACATGGCTAAATGAAACTGCTTGGGGATATACTGCTAGTACCATAAACCCGCCATCTGACGCCATGATCGTTGGCCATATGAAGTTGGCCATGTACATTGCCTACACACTAATATTGATCTTGATATTGATGTTTCTGACGCCATGATCGTAGGCCATATGAAGTTGGTCATGTATATTGCCTACACACTAATATTGATATTTGGGAGCTGATCACAAATCAGGAGCAGAATGTTCATACCTCTACCAAATATTATTACTCAAATGTTTATGTTTATGATGTGTTATGTCCCTATCAAGCTCGTCTAAGTACGCAAATGACTCACAACCGCCAATGATACACTAAGCTAAGAAAGAAATACAGATAGAATTGATAACCCCTGAACAGAAATTGCTGCCCCCAACTTGAAGACT